>JAUMJK010002420.1:0-46486 GCA_033558105.1 Coccyzus lansbergi
GGTAAACCCCCTCCCACTGTAGAGGAGGATCAGGTTTGTGATCACCTAAGGGACCTGAACATATATAAGTCTATGGGACCTGATGAGATGCATCCCAGAGTCTTGAGGAAATTGGCAGATGTGGTTGCCAAGCCACTCGCCATGATATTTGAAAAGTCATGGCAATCAGGAGAAGTCCCTGGTGACTGGAAGAGGGATAACATTGCACCCATTTTTAAAAAGGGTAGAAAGGACGACCCTGGGAACTACCAACCTGTCAGCCTCACCTCTGTGACCAGGAAGATCATGGAACAGATGCTCCTAGAAGCTATGCTAAAGCACATGGAGGACAGGGAGGTGATTAATGGCAGCCAGCATGGCTTCACCAGGGGCAAATTCTGTATGACCAACTTAGTGGCTTTCTATGACGGGGTAACCGCAGCAATGGACACGGGTAAACCAGTGGATGTGATCTATCTAGACTTCTGTAAAGCCTTTGACACGGTCCCCCACAACATCCTCCTCTCTAAATTGGAGAGATGGATTAGATGGGTGGACGGTACGGTGGATAAGAAACTGGCTGGATGGTTGTATTCAGAGAGTAGTGGTCAGTGGCTCAAAGTCCAGATGGAGATCCGTGTCAAGTGGTGTCCCTCAGGGGTCCATACTGGGACCAGTGCTGTTTAATATCTTCATCAATGATATTGACAGCGAGATTGAGTGCACCCTCAGCAAGTATGCATATGACACTAAGCTGAGGGACCTGGACACGCTGGAGAAGTGGGCCTGAGAGAACCTCATGAGGTTCAACCAGGCCAAGGGCAAGGTCCTACAACTGGGTCCGGGCAATCCCTGTTTTCAGGACGTGATAGGGGATGATGTGATTGAGAGCTGCCCTGCAGAGAAGGACTTGGGGGTGCTGGTCGATGAGAAGCTTGACATGAGTCAGCATTGTGAGCTCGCAGCCCAGAAGGCCAACTGTATCCAGGGCTGTACCAAAAGAAGCGTGACCAATAGGGCAAGGGAGGTGATTCTGCCCCTCTATTCCTCCCTTGTGAGACCTCATCTGGAGTACTGTGTCCAGTTCTGGAATCCTCAGCTTAAGAAGGATATGGAGCTGTTGGAACGGGTCCAGAGGGCTACAAAGATGATCCAAGGGCTGGAGCACCTTCCGTATGAGGACAGGCTGAGAGAGTTGGGTTTGTTCAGCCTGGAGAATAGAAGGCTCAGAGGTGATCTTATAGTTAGCTTCCATTACCTGAAAGGAGCCTACAAGAAAGCTGGGGAAGGACTGTTCACAAAGGCTTGTGGTGATAGGATAAGGGGGGAATGCGTATAAACTGGAGAAAGGCAGATTTAGACTAGACATTAGGAAGAATTTCTTGACCATGAGAGTGGTGAGGCACTGGAACTGGTTGCCCATCCTTACAGCATGGTGGGCACACAAATGGCCCCTCTTGCAGAGTATTATTTATAGTTTTTGGTGGCCCCGAACAGTGCTTCTTCTAGGAAAGTTCTGGAACTGAGTTGGTGTGGGGGGCACTCCTTCCAGGGGGTTCGCTGGATCGTTCTGCTCCTGCTTTCCCTATCGGCAAGATCACAGCACGACCAAGAGAGAAGAGAACTCCTGTGACCTCTCTGATGGCCAGTAAGCACGGCCTGAGGGCGCAGGTCGGCCCAGCTCCTCTCTGTGCTGGGCGTCGGCCGCGCCCAGGCTGAGAGCCGCCTCCTCCCCGGGGCTGCGCCGAGGGCCTCGAAGCGAGAGCGTTGTAGTTTTGCACGTCTCCGGGAAGCAGTGAGGCGTTGCTGGACAACTCCGGAGTGCAGCACAATGCCCGTATTTTGGAGACGGCGTAGATGTGTTCAGCAGTAGCGGGGCCGGGAAGACCCGCCACGGCAGCCCTTTCCTCGCAGAGGGCGATCCCGGAAACGAGATCAGCGAGCGCTCTTCTCCGCCCACCTCGGGCCTCCCCGGATTTTTGTGGCATGGGGCATCCCGGCGGCAGGGTAGGGGAACCCTTACCTGTGGGAGTGGTGGGAAACGGGATCTCCGCGTGGGAAGGGGCAAGGCAAATAGGGGATCTGCCGCTTCACGCTGCAGCTGGTCTCCCCCGACGAGATACTCCTCGTTTCGACCAATCGGACGCAGCGGCTGGGTTCTACGGAAGCTGGGATGGGTCCTTCGTGGCGGCAGCGGGACTTTCCCCTGCCGACCATAACGCATTGCGCAGGGTCCACCATCACCACCTCGTCGTCCTGCGGCTTTAACGCTTCTGATATGGAAAGAACATTGCAGTTTCAGCCGGGCTTCTGCCACGAGCAGCAGCACGGCCAGGACAAACACAGTCTTCTCCAGCAGCCACAGCAACAGCAGCAGAGCCCATGCCTCCAGTGCAACAACTGCACCTATTACGGGGCTGCTGCGGGAGCAGCGGAGGATAACCTATCTTTGCTGCTCCGCACTTCTCCCCTCTCGGGCGCCTTCAGGATTCACTCCTCGACGCTCTCCATTTCCGCCTCCTCCCGGCAGGGCAGTCAGTTGCACGTCAGCGAGCTCACCCCCTCCAGCCACGCCGGCTCGTCCAGGCAGCCCTGCCAGTACCAACAGTGCCATAGCCTGCAGCAGCAGGCAGCCAGTCCCAGCAGCAGTGTCAGCAGCGGCAGCACCCACCATCACCACGACCAGCAGCGTCGGGAGAGCAATCCCTTCGCCGAAATAGCCATGAGCAGCTGCAGGTACAACGGCGGCATCATTCGGCCACTCAGCAACCTGAGTTCATCCGGCAGGAGCCTACACGAGCTTGACTCTGAGTCTCAGCCTCTCCAGCCACCCATCGCCAGTCCCATAGCCGCTGTCCCGGCGATCGTGGTCTCCAAGCTTGAGCACAACAACTCCAACAACCTGACTCTCTACGGCTCCGGCGGCACGAACAACGGCGGGGGAAAGTCCGGCAAGAAGAAGAATCAGAACATCGGCTACAAGCTGGGGCACCGCCGAGCGCTCTTCGAGAAACGCAAGCGCCTCAGCGACTACGCGCTCATCTTCGGCATGTTCGGCATCATAGTAATGGTGATCGAGACAGAGCTGTCCTGGGGCGCCTACACGAAGGTACCTGCCACACCGTCGGATTGCCTTCCTCTCATTCTCAGCACCGTCGGCGCAGTCCGCTTCCCCCCCCCCCTTCCCCCCAATTCCTTGACATGGAGCCCGCGGGCGAGTCTGGCTCGCGTGAGAGCGGCTCCGCAGCCAGCCGCACTCTCCTGTCAGCTGTTCAAATCCGTGCGGTCTAGCCGCCGTCCTCGCGGAAAGATGGCTGCTGCCCGGCCCCAATGTCACTTTATTTCTCTTAGAGCCCAACGCAGCGGGACTGTTGGGCCCTCTCCCGGCCCTGCCGTGAAGCGTCCCTCGCCCTGAGGAGAGGTGCATTGACCCCCCCTGCACAGCCGTGTGGGGCCCACTGGCCCTCCGCCCTGAGACGAGATGCTCTCCCTGCGGTTCCGCAACCGTGAGGCAAAGTGTCCCCCGGCCCCGACACCGTAAGGCGATACGACTCTCCTTCCCCTCCCAGTTCGGGTTCCGCTGCTTGCGGTGGGGCTGGGGAGCTCGGCAGGAACGGTCCCGTGGGTGTGGGTCTCTGACGGACAGTGGTGTCTTTTTGTTTCAGGAGTCTCTATATTCCCTCGCTCTAAAATGTCTCATTAGCCTCTCCACGATTATCCTGCTTGGCCTCATTATTGTATACCATGCAAGGGAAATTCAGGTAATGTTTCACTTTATGAATTGCTGAGTGTTTACATATCTGTGGTTGCAGAGTCATTTTCTCTAAAGGCTTTATTGTGGCAAGCACTTTGCACTTCCCACTGATTCAGAAAAAAAGAGTGGTGGTAAATGGTGTTAAGTCCAGCTGGAGGCCAGTGACAAGTGGGGTTCCCCAGGGCTCAGTGCTAGGTCCAGTCCTGTTCAATGTCTTCATCAATGACCTGGATGAGGGCATTGAGGGTACCCTTAGCAAGTTTGCAGATGACACAAAGCTGTGTGGAAGTGTCGATCTGCTGGAGGGTAGAGAGGCTTTGCAGGGGGACCTGGACAGGCTGGACCGCTGGGCAATGTCCAACGGCATGAGGTTTAACACAGCCAAATGCCGGGTCCTGCACTTGGGGCACAACAATCCTATGCAGAGCTACAGACTGGGAGAAGCCTGGCTGGAAAACTGCCAGGAGGAGAGGGACCTGGGGGTGTTGGTCGACAGCCGACTGAACATGAGCCAGCAGTGTGCCCAGGGGGCCAAGAAGGCCAATGGCATCCTGGCTTGTATCAGAAATGGTGTGACTAGAAGGTCCAGGGAGGTGATTCTCCCTCTGTACTCAGCACTGGTGAGGCCGCTCCTTGAATATTGTGTCCAGTTCTGGGCCCCTCACCACAAGAAGGATGTTGAGGCTCTGGAGCAAGTCCAGAGAAGAGCAACGAGGCTGGTGAAGGGGCTGGAGAACAGGCCCTATGAGGAGCGACTGAGAGAGCTGGGGTTGTTTAGCCTGGAGAAGAGGAGGCTGAGAGGAGACCTCATTACTCTCTACAAGTACCTGAAAGGTGGTTGTGGAGAGGAGGGAGCTGGCCTCTTCTCCCAAGTGACAGGGGACAGGACGAGAGGGAATGGCCTCAAGCTCCGCCAGGGGAGATTTAGGCTGGAGATTAGGAGGAGGTTTTTCACGCAGAGGGTCATTGGGCATTGGAATAGGCTGCCCAGGGAGGTGGTTGAGTCACCTTCCCTGGAGGTGTTTAAGACACGGGTGGATGAGGTCTTGAGGGACTTGGTTTAGTGTTAGATAGGAATGGTTGGACTAGAAGATCCGATGGGTCCCTTCCAACCTGGTTGTTCTGTGATTCCGTGATTCTGTGAAATAATCACTTAGTGCTTCCTGAAGTTCAGTGAATGTATTCCATCCCTGGAGAGAAATAAGATAGGCTACATGAACACATTTATGCTGTTAGGGATTGTTACCTGCTATTATGCTAGTAGGATCACTTAGTTCTGAAGTTATAGCCACACTTTCTCTATGGCATACCTGCTGTCTTCTGTAGCAGATGTAGGGCAACAGTCTTTTATTTCCCAGTGACTAAATGTCATGCTGTGCATTTTCTCTGGATAGCAGGGCTAATTATCAGGAAAAAGGTGTCAATAACTTCTAGGTATGTAATCTTCACTGGGCTGTTTCAGATACTAGCATATTTAAAGAATATAAGAATATTTAAAAAGGGGGAAACCTTATATTGTTTTGTTTTATTTAATGACATAGAAATTAGAGCTACTAGGAAATGTGACAGAGGAAAGCTGTCAAGACAGGTAGGGCTAAAGGTAGGGGGAATTTAATGATCAAAGTTGTAGAGTAAGTCTAAAAATACTGTCCCATGTACTTAGTTCTAATTTCAATTGTCTTTTTTTTTTTGCTTTAATCAAGAAATTACAATTTGACATTTCAATTAAATTGAAACACATAAGAGAGAGTTTTCAACATTCTGAAGTGAAAAATACCTTATTTGTAGATACATTGGTGGTTTTGCTATGTCTAATTAGAGATACCATGGGCTACAGGCAGAAATTACAGTTTTCAAGGGCAAAGATGTCTTTTTCAGCAGTACCAATTAACAGAAAAGAGAAATGAAGAATTGTAGAGTACCCTTCTTCTATGCTGTAATTCTAATATGAAAGGGCATCATAGTCTCCTACTTAGACTACCATTAGAGAAGTATTGTGTTACTGAAGACTCCTTGCCACACTATTTCTGGCTCAGAACTCAGGTTTTTTTTGCATTGATAGCAAAGATGGAAAGCTGTTAAACATTATTCTACTCAATAAAGAAGTGACTGGTGACAGAGTATCGCTATAAACTATTGGAATACTGATGAAGAGGTTTCTTTATTTGTGTAAAAATAAATAAACATAGCTGCTGTAATGTGGGAGCCTTATTCTCCAGTGTACCTTGCTATAAGTGATGTTTGAGGCACTAAGAACAAAGTTGAAAAAACACCAAGCTCTGTAAGTATTTGAATGATTCTATGTATTTTCAAGAAACTTTCTATAGAAAACAATACACAAGATAACCAAATAGTTGGAGGTTTCTCTATGCATAATCTTACTCCAACATTTGCATTTTTTTCCAGCTAATTAGATGCACATATTCATTCTTTCAGGGATTTGTTATGTATCAGAAAAATCAATCTTTAAAAAAACTTCAGTTATATTTCTGATATTTTTTTAAAATTATCATTTTAAATAACTCCTTCATGTATGAGACCACACAGAAGGAGTTGTGCAATCATGTGACTTAATCAAGGTTAATGTAGTTTTCAACACTGTCTGACAGTTAGGAATACAAGCATACCTGTTTTTAAAACAGCAATACTCTGTGTTTTTGTCTGAGTCACTGTAGGCTGCAGTACTCATGTCAGAACCTGAAGTAAGCTGCAGCTCCAAGGTACTCCGTCATTAATCTTGAAAATGAAAGGGAAGTTTTGTTTTCAAGGGCACTATTGGAAGGAAAGGTGATTGTACCACCCTTATCTTTTAGGCATCTGATAGATTTTTAATTTAGGCACAATATGTTTATATATGGACACCTGACTTCTTAAAGAATAAGCTGAAAGACACACAGAGAAATATTTACATTTATCTATGGTGCTAAATTTGTTAAATCTTAACTCTGTAAACAAAAAGTATCTTTAAAATACTTTATCTTAGAATTGTACAGAACCTACTCCAAGTGAAATAAAATACAATGTAAGCCAAATAATGTAATAATTTTAAAATAATCTTTAAAACAGTGGTTTCTGAAGGGATATTTGGCTTTAATTTGGGCAAATATCCTGCTATGTGCAGTGGAACATTTCGTGAATCAGGTCTGTAGAATCACGCCTATAGATAGTTGGTTGTTTCCTGGAGCACCAGCTGTTTGCTGATATTGTTCAAATTTGATCATTCCTTCCTTACTCTTCTCTGAAAGGTACTTAATATTTATCAGTAAGTATAGTGTAAATTTGCAGGAATTCATCAAGACAATAAATTTTGTTGTACAGAACAAAATGGCAATGTATTTTGCTTGTAGTATAGTATGTTTCAAAGTGCGACAGAAACAAGCCTACCGGAAAGAAGAGTAGATTTTCCTGCAAAACATGAACTAAAATATGTTGGGAAATAAGATGAAAATTATAGCAATTAGTAGTGCTTGCAGATTTAATATTTAGAAGCACCTGATGACATAGTGTCTGCCAGTTGCTGGGGTTAGTCTCTTGTTCTTGTGGGAGACTTCAATCTTCCTGATATCTGCTGGAAGTACAATAGAGCAGAAAGGAAGCAGTCCAGGAGGTTCCTGGAGTGCGTGGAAGACAACTTCCTTGCACAGCTGGTGAATGAACCAACAAGGGAAGGTGCCCTCCTGGACCTGCTGTTTGTGAACAGAGAAGGCCTTGTCGGGAATGTGGCGGTAGGAGGACGCCTAGGACTAAGCAATCATAAGATGATAGGGTTTTCTGTTCTAGGTGAAGTGAAGAGGATAGTTAGTAGCACTAAATTTCCAGAGGGCAGACTTCGAGCTCTTCAGAAGGCTGGTTGGCAAAGTCTCATGGGAGACAGTCCTTAAGGGCAAGGGAGCCCATGAGGGCTGGGAGCTCTTCAAAATGGAAATCCTAGCATCTCAGGAGAAAGCCATCCCCATGTTGCGGAAAAAAAGCCGACAGGGGAAAAAACCAGCTTGGTTGAACAGAGATATCTTGAGAGATATCAAGAAGAAGAGGAATGTTTATGGGCTATGGAAGAGAGGACAGGCCTCTTGGGTGGACTACAGGAGGGAAGTGAGATTGTGCAGAGAGAAAAATCAGGAGGGCTAAGGCCCAACTAGAAATCAGATTGGCAAAGTCTGTGAAAGATAACAAAAAATCTTTCTATAAATATATTAACAATAAAAGGAGGACTAGGGAGACCATACAGTCCCTAGTGGATACAGAAGGGACAGGGGACAGGACAAGAGGAAATGTCTTCAAGCTCCACCAGGGGAGGTTTAGGCTTGACGTTAGGAAAAAAAGTTTCATGGAAAGGGTAATTGGGCACTGGAACACACTGCCCAGGGAGATGGTTGAGTCACCTTCCCTGGAGGTGTTTAAGGCACGGGTGGACGAGGCGCTTAGGGACATGTTTTAGTGTTTGATAGGAATGGTTGGACTCAATGATCCGGTGGGTCTCTTCCAACCTGGTGATTCTATGAGGCTATGATTCTATTTTCAGTAGTCTATGCCCTTGATTTCTTGGTAGGAAGTCCAAACAGCCATGCTGCAAGCAACTTTATGGTAGCGCCTAACAGTATAGCAGGTAACTGTAGTCTGTCCATGTAAGTGACCTAGCCTATGTGTTCTGCTTTGAAAAAAAAGTCAACTCATCAGTTAAACCAAACTGAGTTTGCTTATCCAGATTTGTTGAACATCTTATTTTAAGGGGAGATTTAAGATTTATAGGGATTCTTCGTTACGTTATGTTACATAGTGCATAGCTGCACTATTTAGAAAAAAATAACTGTTAGGCTGCTGTGCAGTTTTGTGAAATATTTGATATGTGCTTTCTTCAAATATGTTTTCAGTGGCTGCAGTGTATTAGTTATTTTGTATTATTAACTATTAGTGTTATTATTAGTGTAATAATAAGTATAATTAGAGTACTTATTAGTTATTAGTGTTATTAATCAAATTGAATTAATCGGATATCGAAGAACTGCCCACTGTAGGCGAGGAACACGTTCGAGACCATCTAAGGAACCTGAAGGTGCATGGTCCATGGGACCTGATGAGATACATCTGCGGGTCCTGAGGGAACTGGGTGACGAAGTATCTAAGACATTATCCATCATATTTGAGAAGTCATAGCAGTCTGGTAAAGTTCCCTCTGACTAGAAAAGGGGAAACATAACTCCCATTTTTAACAAAGGAAAAAAAAAAGAAGACTTGGGGACCTACAGGCCAGTCAATCTCACTACTGTGCCTGGCAAGACCCTCCTGGAACCTCTGCTGAGGCACATGGAAAATAAGGAGGTGATTGGTGACAACAGAGAGTTGTCAATAGAATCAACAATAGAATCACAGACTGATCAGTCGAGCCAAAACCTCCGTCTCCCCGTATGCAATTTCCTGCATGGGGTACAATTGCTGGAAAACAAATCAGCTGAGTAGTTCTAGTACCCTTTGATATAAAGTCAGGAGACATAGGTGTCCAATCCATTACTTGCATTGCTCTCGTAAAGTCAGCATCAGTCAATTCCGGTAAAACAGGCAATATTTGTAACAGGTGATCATGCAATTAACAGTGCACTAAGTCCATTTTTGCCTTCTCTGAGGCTAACTGTTTAAGCAAAACTTCTCTAGCGGCAATATTGCCTGCCTGCTTCTTTAAGGCCTCTTGTAGTTTGTCTAGAAAAGTCATGTAATAAACACCATTTTCCAGATTTCTTTTTTATCACAAATAGAGGTGTGTTCCAAGGACTATTAATTGGGACTATATGCCCTTGATCTATTTGCTCCTCCACTAAATTTTGCAATGCACCCAATTTTTCACTTGTTCATAGTTCCAATGCCTATTCCCACTGCACTTAACAAATCTCTCCCCCACAAGATTAGTGGAATGTGCACAATGAAGGGTTGCACTACAGCCATTTTAAGATGTTCTAGTTTTCCTCCTTTATTAAAAATTAATGTGCACTTCAACAAAGGAAGCTGAGTTTGTAAGGACTAAACCAAATGTATTTCAGGGAGTCTCATGGACCCAAAACCTCATGAGTCGTGTTCTATAGAGTCAGTTTGGAACACAGCTACTTTGAACAAAATTAATTGTACTATCCAGCTATCCTTTGGTATTAATACTAATGGAGATGGTGTTAATAACACTAATGGAGATGGCGTCCATACCCTTGCTTGAATTATTCCAGTAAAGCTTGCATCTATGACCCCAGGTAAAACAAAGATTCCCAACCGAGTTATTGATAATCATTCTAATAACAAGGCAGTAAAGCCACACCCCAATAGTCCTTTTATGTTCAGGAGTATTGTGTGGACTGCATACGATTGCAGCACTACTGTGATCATGGTGGCCATGTCCATCCTGGCGCTGCCTCTGATTCTTGCTCTGAGGTGAGAGCTGCTGCTTGCCATGGAGGCATCTGTGTCGGCACGCGTCTCCGAACCGTACTCTGCTCCTAATTTTTTGACAATACTGTCCTGTTCTTATCCTATTTTGATTTACACCAACTGGCAAAATGTTTACTCTTTCCACACCAAGGGCAGATTTTAGGCCCTCTATCATGGCATTGCATTTGGCAGTCTCGTTCAAAATGTCTCTCCTTGCCACATCTATAACAGAGGGTCTTTCTGTCCCGGTGTACAATCAGAGCAGCAGCCATCAGCTGTGATTGATAGGTAAATGATCCCAGCTGTTGTTGTAGGACTTTTCAGACATTCGTCATTAGGATTTTTTATCGCTGATTGTAAAATTAAGGCTTCTTTAACTGCTCAGTTGTCTACTTGCTTGTCAAACGCGTCCTTCAATCTGTCTATAAATGCCATATATGGGTCATGTCTGTTTCACCTTTCCGACATCTGGTATCTTAATTAGTGTTTGATAAGCCAAAAGCCGCTTCTGTTGTAATATCATATTATTTAAACTGTCTTGATTCTTGAACTGCTGCCAGTGTTGTTTCCAAGACTGCTTGGGTTGCAGAAAGCGGTGGCAGCAGCAGAGGCGGTGGGTGGCCCCACCTTGGCCTGGGGCAGCAGCCCCTCTGCAGCCCGCACGGCAGAGTTAGCACTTTCTCTACAGGTTTTTGAGAGTCCGGCCTCCCGCGAACAAATCTCAGGAAAAGTTTGTAGCTGTTTCAGGTCACCGCACCTCCGTGGATGAAAATAAATCGAAGTTCTCTCGCGATCTGCTGACCTCAGATTAAAGGGATTATCCCTCAATACGGGTGGATGAGGTATTGAGGGACTTGGTTTAGTGTTAGATAGGAATGGTTGGACTAGAAGATCCGATGGGTCCCTTCCAACCTGGTTGTTCTGTGATTCTATGATTCTATGATTCTGTGGCAGTTGCTGATAAACCTGCACTGGGTTCCGAATACGGAATATCACTGTCCTTCTGCATCTTTCGTGGTTCCTCTAAATCTTTGTGTGATCTCAAGTATTTTGATGATTCAATCATTAACCTCCAGGTAGATAACAGGCTTAGTGCCCCAGGATCATCCCTGGTAACCGCATCCCACAATTTAAGTCCCGTGGCATCCCAGACTTGTATATCACATGCAGGAGTCACATCTAAACCTGCATCCCAACCCTGTATCTATTTTAACAAAGTCCTGAGTCATCGCTCAGCATACTTAACATCCTGTTTCTTTAAACTTGATTTTAAGATATCAAGTGTACTCTGCTCCGCCATGGACAGTGAAGACCACATTATTCCCAAATTCCCAGTTGCTCACCTTGGTATTTAAGGCGTTACTCATCCGGACTGCTTCAGTGCTCCACACTGGCTAAAACTCACCCAATCAGGATGCTTCTAACCAGCGGTTATGACCCTGAATATCAGGGTTTCCCTGAGAGGTGTGGGTCATTCTCAAGTTGGGTGCCATTTGTAGCAATTAAGGTATGGACCTCCATCGATGAGGCAACAAACAAGGTCGCTTCATTGAATGGACACAAACCTTATATAGTGCTTTTGTACCCAGTCAGCAGCTACCCCAGTGAATTTCTACCTGTGAGAATCCCGCAATTACAGCGGTAGTGTTTTGTAGAATCAAACTCTATAACTCTGTTAAGGGTTATAAAGCAGGTATGCATTTATTTGCTGGCAGGTGCGAGGGGGTAATCCTCCTAACTCGCACACCGTCTACACACAGTCTAACAAGCAGATAAATATAGTGTAAAGACATGCCTACTCATAAGTGCCTATTACATATTCATGACATTTCCTCGCTTCCTGTTATAATTAGATTCAAGAAACTTCTAAACTTGCGCAGGCGTGGTGTTGCAGTCTGGGGTTCAGGGCTGAAGTAGTCTTCATCTTCCTCATGAACCATCCCTGAATTCAATCTGCGCACTGGCGCAGTCTCATCCTGGTTGAGCTGCAGTCAGCTTTCTACTGTTGTGCTTCTTCCTTATCAGTGAATGTTTGTGAATAAGCTTCTCTCTTATCAACATCCAGGGTCTTCAAGGCCTTTACTAGCAGACAGTACATATTTCAGTAAGCTAAGCTGTCTAAGTTTTCCTAATGTTTCTGCAGTTTTTCTAACTGACTAATATGCCTGCACATCAATTCCCCCCTGTCTTTTAAACTTAGCAAATTTGTTTGCCTCACACATGATCTACTTTTAAAGGGGAACTGGATAGTATTTTGCTTGAAAAATACCTTTCAATGCATTCTCATGAGCACTAGACATAGAGGTCAAAATTGTTAGTCATTGTAGCATTCTCTAATTCCAAACAACCAACACAGTAGAGAAAACAAAGCTAACTAAAACTAACATCAAAAGGATAACAATGGGGTGAAAAAGCTTATTTAGAATGCCAGATGCAGTGGGGGACCATCCAAATGTCCCACTAATGAAGGTATGCATTTTCCTTTACACTTTTCAGGACCCTGTTTATTTCCTCCGTGTCATGGTGAACTGTTTTCAGAGTCTCTCTCCCACTTTCTTGGACTTCATCCAAGATCTTGATCAGATCCTGATCCCAACATTTCATTAATTGTTTTACCAATATAAGATTCATTCCAATAGGTACAGGTGATAATTTTTGGTACATAGTGTAATTAGACTTTATCAATTGGTAGGATATGACTGGTGCCAAGTAAGAAAAGTCACACCCGACAATCTTAACAAACTTACAAATGGAAAAATTAGAATGATTCTTGCTATCTAGAATTGTCTCATCTATTACTATAGAAATACAAGCAGTTCTTAAACATATACAACCTAGGCCAATATATATGAGTACAGTCTTCTGATTAGTGTCCGGATGGATCTCAAAGTGACAGAAGAGTCACTGGAACTCCAAAATGGTGTATTATCTCTTATAGTAATGTTCTGGTTACCTCTTGAGCCTTGGCTGTTCTGGTAGGGAATGCCTCTGGCCAACCTGAAAAGGCATCAGTTAGTACTCACAAATATCAGTACCCCCTTTTTCTTGGAAGTTCTAAAATAATCAATTTGCCATTGTCATCCAGGCCCATTACCTTTCCCCATTTGGGCCATTTCCAGTGTGGGGGTATTTTTGGGATTAGTCTGGAGGCAAATATCACACTGGTGAGTCACTTGTCTCACAGTAATGTATACATTTCTAGCTACAATTTCTCTAACTAGGCGTTTCTACAGGGCCTCTGCTCCCCAATGCCTTTTTCTATGCCCCTCTTTTACTAAAACCCATATGATTAATTTACCTTGTGGGGTGAGAACTCATCCCTCCTCATTATATGACCTTTCCAAATCTGCAGTGAGCTTTTGATCTTTTTTGGTATATTGGAGCTCTCCTTCCAGGGAGATTTGCCCATCGGAGGTCAAAGCCCCTTCTGTTCTTACCTCTCCTTTGGCTGCCTGTTTTGCCTCTCTGTCCACCAGCTCATTTCCTCTCTCCAGTTCTGAATTCACTTTCTGGTGTGCTTTGATTTGCATGGTTGTTACCCTCTCAGGGAGCTGGAGTGCTTCCAATAGTTTCAGGATGTCCGTATTTGATGTGTTTACCCTGTGAGTTCAATAACTCTTTTTCCTTCCAGATTGCTCCGTGCACATGTACTGCTCTCAATGCTCACCTCGAATCTGTATAGATATTTGCAGCTTTGCCTTTAGCCAACTCCAAGGCACGGGTCAGAGCAATTATCTCTGCCTTTTGTGCAGAGGTATTCATGGGTAAAGGTCCTAACTCTGTTATGTCTCGACTAGTGATCATGGCATATCCAGCATGTCTTTTACTGCTTAGGAAATAACTGCTTCCATCCATGAACCAATCTTCAGCACTTCCCTTTAAGTCTGGATGGCTCGAGTATATTGCCTCAGTAGTTTCCAGTCAGTCATGATGTACTGGTTCTCCTGTGTTTCTGCTAAGAAAAGAGGCTGAATTGACAATGTTAGTAATTGCAATTTTCTACCACTGCAGTCTGATATTTCAAGAACCTTTGTAGGAAAAGCCAGTGTCCACTTTTAACTTCCAATACAGTAGACATTGTATGGGACACCAACATAATCATTCTCTGGACAAGGCTGAATTTTCATGCTTCCTGGATATCTAGTATTACGGCTGTAACTACTCGCAGGCATCCAGGCCAACCTTTTGCAGTTGCAGCCTATTGTTTGGAAAAGTATGCAACTGCTCGGTGATACGGGCCCGGATCCTGTGCCAATATTAGAGGAGAAAAAAAAGATGGCTTACTCACATCTGGGAGTCTCAAGGCTAGAGCTGACATCAGGGCCTTTTTCAGTAGTTCAGAGGCCTGTAGAGCTTCTTTATTCCTTTGAAGGTGTTTCTGTTCAGTGGTTGTTAGTGTGTATGGGAGTTTAACAAGCAGTCCATCCACAGTCAGCACCACCCAGTCATTCCCAGGAAAATTTGTAACTCCCTCACTGTTTGCAGTCTCGGAGTTTGCATATTGCCTCTTTCTGGGTTTGTCCCAAAGTCCTCTGTCAAGCACTGACTTTGTAGCCCAGGTAAATCATCTTGTGCTGCATTATCTGGGCCTTCTTTTTGGATTCCTGATATCCCTGGAGTCCTAAAAAATTCAATAGACTCACCATCCAGGTCATGCAAGCCTCCCTTGTCCTAGTGGCAATCAGGATATCGTTCACGTACTGTAACAGTTTTCTTCCTCAGATGGGGCTTCTTAGGACTCAAGATCTTTTGCAAGTTGATTGTCAGATATAGTACGGCTGTTTTGAATTCTGTTCTGCATCCACTTTTGAGACTCTCCTCTTCAAATGCAAATATTTTCTGGCTGGTCTTATGGAGAGGGAGGCAAAAGAAGGCAGCCTTCAGGTCTAAAATGGTAAACTAAGTTAGTTCAGGTGTCAATACAGTTAATAGAGTATATGGGTTTGCCACCACTGGATAGAGGTGTTTATGATTTTATTTACAGCTCATAAGTCCTGGACTACTTGATATGATCCATGAGTCTTACAGACAGGTACTGGTGGAATTTCTTCCCTGTCTTCTCTCTTTAGGGCATCTTATTTAATTCTTACCAGCTGCCACCCTTCTTTGATTTGACCTCAACAGGTGGAGCATTCTTTGCTTTTCTGGGCACATCAGTGCCCCATACCCCAGGGTATATCTGGTTCATAATTTCATGGTTGACTTTTCCTCCTGTGGGCACACTAGCTAGAGATAAGCTCATTATTTGTATGTATTGTTGATAATTTACCTCCAGAGTAATTTCTCCTTTTTCAAATTTAATCACAGCCCCTAATTGTTCTAGTAAATCTCTCCCCAAGAGTGCCTTCAGGGAAGTGGGACATGTACAGGAATTGGTGTATACTCAATTGTTTCCCCAATTTGTATTTCAAAAGTTAGCAAAATATGCCTTTGAGATGCTGCATTGCTGCCAAGCGAGCGAGGAGTTCTGATTGTTGTGTGTTGTTAATTTGTTTTGGGCTCTGTGAATTTTTAATGTATGATAGAGTGCTGGAGTTTGGCAAGAATTTAAAACTTTGGATACTGGGTGGGGAGAGAAGCGGGTACGCCGGGGTGGGTTCAAGTAGCCGACCTGTGCCACCAAGGAATTTCAAGTACTGTGCAGGTAAAACTAGGCAGGACAGCTTGCTCACTCTGAAAAGCGAGGGGCACTGCCAGAAACAAAGCGCTTGAAGTTGCAAACATTTATAAAACTTACAAATTAGTTTTGAAAATACCTAGCAAAAAGGAAAAGAAGAAAAAAAATGGAAAAACCCAGACTTGTGGCACTGTGTGTGTATGGGTGCCCCCACTTCTGCTTCTTTGCTGAGTCTGAGGGTGTTAAACATGTTATCTCTGTAGGGAGATACTGGGTTATGAACAGTTCTATTCGCATAAGAATTATGAGCAAACCAGCTATTATAGGGATTCCTAAACAGGCTTTATTAAAAGATGGGAGAAATTATCCTTAAAATTTTAAGAATGCCAACTATTGATTTATCCAAATTTTGTTGTGTGATTATTTCTGCGGACAGTTTTATTGTGTATAATTGGGGATCAATACATTCAAGTTTGGTATCTGTGCGTGTATTATGTTTATCAGTAATGTAAGAAAGGTTGAACTACTGCCTAATTGGCAAGGACAAAACTTAATGTAATTTAACAGAAAGTATGATCAGTAGTGGAAAAGAAAGTTTGGTTCCAGAAATCTGAGACCTTGAGGGGAAAGACGGGGAATGGGTTAAAGAACAGTGTAAAGAAAGCTTTTAGTGAAAACAGAGAAAGAAGGAGGTGAAACTAAGGAAAAGGCAAACTAAAGAAACTAAAAATGGAAAACAAAAGAGCTCTCTGGGGTGTGTATTAACAAGGAAGGATGTTGTTTGGAACACCCATTAATATCTATGATGTGCTATCTATTTTTCCATTTATACTGTGTGGTGCTAGAAAAGTCAAGTTTATTTATAGTTTAAGATTCATGTCTTATTTATACATACCACATGTTGGAAATGCATTATATAATTTCTGATGAAAATAATTTTTTTATATATGTCTTATAGAGTGCAGGCTTAGTAAAGGTACATAGTAGTTCTGTATTTGAAGAAGCTTTACAGAACATTAATGAATAACATTAATTAGATTTCAGTTTTAGACTAATAATTAATAAGGAATTTCAAAGCTATGAGTAGGCATGACATCTTTGACTTTAACTGGCATTTGGCCTTCTGCATAGGCTGCAGGACTCAACTTTATTGGAAGAGCTGGTTCTCTTTTTATTACTAGCATCATTCATTCCCCATTCGAACAGGGAGTAGTTGTTGCAGATGGAGAGACAGTGATACGCTTCACTCTTAAGAGAGAAGTAATATTGATATAAAGCAGAGATTTAACAAAGTTTGATAATAAATGCAACAGTGATTTACAAGGTTCAGTGGCAAGGTACGCTTGATTATTTACTGCACAGAGGATAGGGTCAGACAAAAAACAGTCAGGGAGACCCTCCCATTGGGTCATGAGGTTCAGAGAGGATCCCTTTGCATTCTAGACTCCTCCTCAGAGAGACTCTAGGTGCAGCTGGATCCAGACTGAGTCCCAGACTTGGTCAACGGCTTATGTCTGAAGGATTATATATGAATGATCAATCCTTTATACCTCCTAGCTAAGATCACAAAGTTTCAGTGTACTTATTCCCAATTCACTTACTGAGGGTCTGTTGTGGCAAGGATTCTCTCAACCTCAAGGAGTAACTTTGAGAGGTGTCCCTTTCAAGGGGAGATCCTGATGTGGAGCCCACTGTTGTTTCAGGAGAGCTCAAAGGGCTCTTGGGCTGCTCACTATTTATGGAGTAAGATGATCGACTCATAGTCATATTTACATGCCAACCGCAGGTGCCAGTTTCTTCCAGATTTGGCATTGTCAGTAAGACCCTGACCAGCACTGTGGCCAGGTGGGTGCATTACCATAGATTAGCCCTTGGCTACTGTGTTGTTATCTGTCTCTACCATGAGGTGGATGTAGCTGGATCATCATGATCACCACTGGTGTTTATTGCATGATCAGGATTTACAGGAAAAGGGGGGAGAAGGGGAAGCACACTGTCACAGTAGTATCTTAAAATGAATGCACTGTTATACCAAAATTGACAAAGCAGCTGAGAGGCGGGGTGTGTGTGTATGTGTATATATATTAAAAATATTTAAAAGTATACCCCCTGTTTAAATTGTTTTGTTCAGCTGTTCTTTCTCGCCTTCATTCATTTTCCCTCCTTGCTTTCCGAATAGTAAAGGTACACAACCAAGCAAGCAGGAACACGCAAATACCACTACATTTTCCAAATTAAAAATTAACAATTGCATTTAGTAGGTTGCATAATTGCAAGCATATAAAATGTACATCAAATCCTGTACTAATTTCTATCTATTTCCAGTACATTTTCTTGTTATCCACAACTCTTTTTGTATTAGAATATTTGATATTCCTGTATTTCATGGAC
Organism: Coccyzus lansbergi; assembly: GCA_033558105.1. Lineage (NCBI taxonomy): Eukaryota > Metazoa > Chordata > Aves > Cuculiformes > Coccyzidae > Coccyzus > Coccyzus lansbergi. Next base: position 18,150 of record JAUMJK010002420.1, read on the forward strand.
TCAATTTAGAGACACGGGTTTGTATGGAAATGTACCTTATAAATATGAGGGTTACTATTTTTTACAATAGAAATATTTGTACTGGATCTGTGGTCCTCTGGGGCTTCTGGTGCTTTCTACCTTCTGTTTTTACCTCCTAAATCTCATTATATGACTGCTGAAGACATTATCACTTTCAAATATTATTTTTCTTAGAAGCAATTGGCTTAGCTGAAGTCAAGGGAAGTTGATAAGGATTTTCTGTGCATGCAAACATAACCCATTCCACTTAGCACTACTGAGAAACTTCTTTGTTTGTTGCATACTAGCATTTCTTCTGCTGACAAATGGATATGTTCTTAAGTCTATTTTTCATAATGATATCCTAAAGTTTTTTTAAAAGCTATTAAATATAATTTTATTTTATGAAAATTGTAAGATCAAATTTTGATATCAAAGTATAACTTAATATTCTTCTATTCTCATCTTTTGAGTCAAATCAATACATCAGGTATCATTTTTCTTAAATTGCCTTTCTGCATATAACCTTCATATTGAAATCTGTGAAGGAAAGAAGAGATGAAAAAAGACCATTGCTTCTCCGGCATATTCTGCAACTTTGAAAGAAATTTTAAAACACTGCTGATTTAACATGCATTTGATATAAATCTGGGAACTGAAATGGTCAGCTGTCATTCATTTATTCTTTTCTTCAGTAAACCACACAACATTTGAGGGATTTTATATTATCTATCTCATATTCAGTTTAAGTGATTACTATTAATCTATTTTCTGGGTGCTCTAAATACCTGGACCTCTTTATAGTTGTTTTACCATTTGTGTGATCTGACTGATGGCATTTACAGGCTAATCACAAAAATCAAATGCACTTGAGACTCATTCTGTTTTGAAAATTTGGCCCTTTATATCAAATAGTACATTTGCTAAGTGCAAACCAACTGTCTTTTGCCAATAAATAGATAGGTAGATTTGCCTTCCTACCATTACGAATGTCATCTTTATATCTAGCACATGAAGTCTTCAGAAAGACCACAGGTAAAAGAAAGTGTATGTGCTTATGTTGCATACATTTAATTTCCTGAGTGTGTTTCTTTAGCTTAATTCAACACTATGCTTCTTTGGCTTTAACAGTAATGCAGTGGAGGCAAGAACTATATCTAAGAAAAAGAGAAGGAACACAAAGGAGCAAAAAACAGATCCAAAAGTAAAATAATTTGGGTTGGTGTTTTTTTGTTTGTTTTTCTTACTGTGGTTAACTTCTTTCTTTCTTTAAGCGTCACTCCAACTACAATCAAATTAATTTATTGTTATCACTTTCTTAAACAAGGACTGGAATAATTTTCTGGAAGACAAACTAAATGTGTTGGGAGGAAGATGTATAATGTGATTTTGAATCACTAAAGTAGATATACAGAGAGTTCAGGCTTGCATTTCTAAACTTTTGAAGGACGGAAAGGGGCAAAAAACCAATGGACTTGTATATGGTGTGTAGCATGCTGGAAATACTTTTCTTACGGTCAGAAGGACATTCTTTGTGTATTTCACCTTCTCACACCTTAAATTATTTCTAAGCTTTTGAATAATCTAATTTTTAAATTCTGCAAAGGTTTTTTATTTCCAATTACACATTTACTGAACAGCCTTGTCTATATTCAGATATCACAGTTTAGCCCCAGCCTGGCTAAATTTTGGCAGTTAAAATCATGCAGTTGGAGTCCCAAATCCCTTCTCCCCCACCCCCAGGGAAAGGGGAGAGGAAAATGAGAGGAAAAAGACTTGCGAGTTGGAAACTAAAAATACAGCTTTAATGAAATAATAATAGTAATAATAATAAATACAAATATACAAGAGTGCCCCCTACTCACCCTTTGATAACTATACATCACCAAAAATACTGTAGAGCAGACATGAGGGAATGGGTCCATGGCCAGGAAGGAGCTTGACTCAGGAACTGGATTCAGGAACACACAGATCGAGGATCAGGAGGAATCAGGCAGACAAGGTCCTCACCGGATGTCGGCCATCGCAGAAGAGGGAGAGACCATTGTGATCTCTGTTTTATATAGAGTATGACGTATATGGGATGGAATCCTCTCTTGGGCAGTTTAGGGTCACCTGTCCACCCCTCCTCGCATGTGTAGGCCCTATTCTGCCAACTTGAGGATGGCCTTGGTTACTATAGGCATAATTATAAGCATTGGCCCTGTGTTATCGCCTTGGGAGAAAACGCTGTCTCAAAAACATGCAGTTAGCTTTCAGAGAATGAAGTTACTTACAGCAACTGAGTTAAGAGTCAGAAACTGATCCTACTTTAATTCAAACCACAACATCAGACTAGAAGTGAAGTCATGTGAAGGTCTTCTCCCATTACTGAGATTGTATGTTCTTTGTCCTTATGGATTATTTTCCTTTTTTGAAAAGTTACCTTGCATATCCCTACTCTCACATAGTGACAAATATTGTTCAATTTATATAGTAAATAATAAAATTTATATAGTTAGTAGATCTTCAGGAAGAAGATTTGCTAAACAGCAGGAAGTCTTTTATTACTTTTGTTCTTGAGTGGTAAACTGAAGGCTTTTATTCTGCAAGGATCTACATACATGCACATTTAATTTTCAGCTACTAATAGACCTCACCTGGATGCCTAGGACTACTCTAGTCTTTGTAGGCCTCTGCTTTTCATTTTTGTTTTTTTTGAAGGTGTGACTACAGTTCATTTAGACATGGTCAACCTAGTTTTAAAACAGCTAGTTCAGGTATTGGTAGTAGTTGGGGTACAGTTGAACTGATTTTTCACTATAAGTTATATTTTAGAGTCTTTATGTAGTTTCTTGGATGGTTTTGCAGCCTGCATTGGTCTGTATTGGTACCTGAAGTATGAAGATAGCTTGAGTAGTTCTACTGAATTTATAATCTCTCCTGTCTGAAGCACTGATGTATTCTAAAGAAGTCTTAACGTTGTACTGCAGAAAGTGTTTTCAATTTGCAATTTAGATTTCCATCCTGAAAAACCTTTCTTAAATTCTTCTTAATTCTATGAACTTTGAATAAGCAATTGACTTTGAAGGGATGGCGTTTAAATTGACACAGTATGTTTTTTTATAAAAAATTACAATTAAGCAAAAACATGAAAAAACTTAGTAAATAATATGTGGAAATTCAGTTTCATATACAGTTTTAAAAATAGTGCGCAAAACCATTCTTTTAGGCTTAACCAAAATCACATTTACTTAGTAGTGACTTAGTAATGTCATTTGCTGAAATGGCATATTTATTTTGGGTTTAGTGATCATTAGCAACTCTGAAAAAGATAGTATTTTTAAATGGAATTATAACAATGTTTGTTAATGGCATACTAAAGTTAACCTTATATTTTATCATTTCAGTTATTCATGGTGGACAACGGAGCAGATGACTGGAGAATAGCCATGACTCATGAGCGTATTTTCTTTATCTGCTTGGAACTACTTGTATGTGCTATACATCCCATACCTGGGAACTATACATTCACATGGACAGCCCGGCTTGCCTTTTCTTATACTCCATCCACGACAATAGCTGATGTGGATATAATTTTATCTATACCAATGTTCTTAAGGCTGTATCTTATTGCCAGAGTTATGCTTTTGCATAGCAAACTTTTCACTGATGCATCATCTAGAAGCATTGGAGCGTTAAATAAGATAAACTTCAATACCCGTTTTGTTATGAAGACTTTAATGACAATATGTCCAGGAACTGTACTGTTGGTTTTTAGTATCTCATTATGGATAATTGCTGCATGGACTGTCCGAGCTTGTGAAAGGTAAGGTTGTTCTGTTTGGTGGTTTGGTTCTTTCTCTGTCTTTTTTTGCTGCTTTGGTTTTGTATTCGAAGGACCTAAATATTTAATGGAATGGAGCTACCTGGTCTTTGATATGTTGAGTGCTGGTTAGATTTCACTCTGTCACAGACTTTCAGGAATGCTTTGCCTTTAAATCTGAAGGACTTATGTAGAGAAGTTTGTGCCACAAAATTTTATGTAGCATTGCAAGTCGATTTCAATGTTTTCATTTAACTTTGCGAAAACACAGTGAGATACCATAAAATGTCTTTTAACAACAGTTACAGTTGTTGATATTCTGTGTTAATAACAGATTTCATTTATTGTGTTTCTGAACTAAATTTATGGAGAGTAATGTAGATAAAACAGCTATGGAAAATTCCAATGGAAAATGTATTTGTTTTTTTAATTAGACCTTTATTGTCCTGTTTCATTAAAAAAAAAGTGGAAAAGTGTTGCTGGGGAGTTGGCAATATCAAGAAAGAGTGATGTACTGGTTTTGAACGGGACAGAGTTAATTTTCTTCATAGTAGTTCACATGGTGCTGTGTTTTGGATTTGTGACCAAAATAGCATTGATAGCACACCGATGTTTTAGCTGCTGCTGAACAGTGCTTATACAGCATCAAGCCCTTCTCTGTTTCTCACTGTGCCCACCCCCCAGCAAGAAGATGCACAAGAAGTTGAGAGGGGACACAGCTGGGACAGCTGACCTCAACTGACCAAAGGGATTTCCCATACCATATACCATCATGCTTAAGATTGCCACCTGGTCAACCCAAACAGGTTTCTCTGTCAACCAGGATAGTTTGAGTGGGGGCTTTAGATCAGTGACCTTTAGGATAAATTTGTTTCTGTAGTAGTGACAGATGCATTCCATTACCTTATTAAATCTCTTCCCCATAAATTTATTGGTGTTGACATGACATATGGTTGAATCCATGCTCATGAATTCTCTGGTCCTGTCACTGGTAATAGTTTGGCACTCTTCATAGGAATTTGTATCCCACCTATGTCTATAACAGCAGTGAAAAGTATGTCAAGAGGCTATTGAAGGGACTATTCAGTTTGAGAAATTATAGAAATATCAGTTCAGGTATCAAATAGTCCTGTAAATGTTTCTCCCTGTATGTTAATTGTAAGTGTAGGTTGTTTTGCTGTGACTTGCTGAGCCCAAGATATCTGGGCAGAATTAGTACTGCCAAATCGTCCCTACCCTTGAATCTGAGAGGAACTTTGGGGAATGGAAGAGAGTAACAAAATAATTCGTGCAACCTGATCTATTGTTATGCAGCATGGGGTTTGAAAGGCAGCTAGCATTATCTGCATCTGACCTATATAGTATGAGTCAATCATTCTCAGTAATACATATGAAGTTTGTTTTGAAATACTCGAACACCCTACAATCATTCCTACATGTCCCATCTATAAAGGTCTGCACATCTTAGTTCCTACAGTTAGAAATTTATATGGTTGTAAAAGAATTACTTCTGAGACAGTTGCCAGATCCAGTCTAGCACTGCTGGTTTTAACGGCTGAAAGATTGGAGACTGGGCATTTATCAGAGGTGGGGCATGGATATATTGAACTGGAGCATTCAATATCCCATTGGTTTGAGGGGCACAAAACTACACGCCCCTCTTCCCGTTTCCTGAGAGAGGGTGCCCATTTTTGTCAAATTTAGATTGACATTGATTAACCCAATGATATCCTTTCTGATATTGGGGACATATCTGTTTAGTTTTTTTGTATTTAGGCATCTGTCATTTATAAGGGCAGTCTCTGCTTATGTGTCCTTGTGATCCACAATTAAAACATTTAATAGTGTCCTGATTAATTTGCAACTGAGCTAATGCAGCAGCAAGAACTGATGCTCTGTGAGTTTAAGTTCCAACATGTGGACATACTTTAATTTGTTCTCTGAGGTCAGTCACTTTTCCTTTCTGTGGTAATAGTGCTGTTTGACAATCAGTGTTTGCGTTTTCAAAAGTTAATTGAAATAACAGGGATCTGAACAGGCTGGACCGCTGGGCTGAGACCAATGGCATGAGGTTTAACAAGGCCAAGTGCTGGGTTCTGCACTTGGGGCACAACAACCCTATGCAGTGCTACAGACTAGGGGAAGTCTGGCTAGAAAGCTGCCAGGAGGAGAGGGTCCTGGGGGTGTTGGTTGACAGCCGACTGAACATGAGCCAGCAGTGTGCCCAGGGGGCCAAGAAGGCCAATGGCATCCTGGCTTGTATCAGAAACAGTGTGACCAGCAGGTCCAGGGAGGTTATTCTCCCTCTGTACTCAGCACTGGTGAGACCGCTCCTTGAATACTGTCTTCAGTTCTGGACACCTCACCACAAGAAGGATGTTGAGGCTCTGGAGCAAGTCCAGAGAAGAGTAACTGGTGAAGGGGCTGGAGAACAAGTCTTACGAGGAGCAGCTGAGGGAACTGGGGTTGTTTATCCTGGAGAAGAGGAGGCTGAGAGGAGACTTCATTGCCCTCTACAACTCCCTGAAGGGAGATTGTAGAGAGGAGGGTGCTGGCCTCTTCTCCCAAATGGCAGGGGACAGGACAAGAGGGAATGGCCTCAAGCCAAGCTCCGCCAGGGGAGGTTCAGGCTGGACATTAGGAAAAAGTTTGTCACGGAAAGGGTCATTGGGCACTGGAACAGGCTGCCCAGGGAGTTGGTTGAGTCACCATCCCTGGAGGTATTTAAAAGATGGGTGAATGTGCTGCTGAGGAGCATGGTTTAGTGTTTGATAGGAATGTTTGGACTCGATGGTCCTGTAGGTCTTTTCCAACCTAGTGATTCTGTGATAACAAGGTTTTAGCTGCTTCAGGGTTATCTATTATCCTCGTGATTGCCCCTTGCAATCTATGTGTAATGGTCATATAGAGATCCTGAGAACCTTGTCTTATTATTGCAAAAGCTCCTGTAGGTTGTTGAGAGTCAGGCAATCGTTTCCATGCAGCTACAGCAATATGCAAGACTTGTTCAAAAACTCATCTATCAAGGGCTATTTGTGCTTGTATATGTATATACTGTCCTGTACCTGTTAGCATATCCTGATGAATTGGTATTTACGCGGTCAAATTGTCCATCGCTTGCTCTGTTACTAAATCATTATATTCTAATTGTCAAACAGCATATTGCAATGAGGACAATAATGTTTTCATTAATATTTTCCAATGCTATGGTGTCATTATATATGCTGTAGCTATTGCCTCTATTATTCCTACAGTGACTACCTTTTGTAGTCCAATGTCCATAATAGATTATTTAAGCTCTTTGAAAAGTTGGTAGGGCAAAGTTTCATAAACTGGAGGCTGGTTTGGATCATGTACAACAGGGAAGGCAAAACTAAATCCACCCTGTTTCATATCTTCTTCTTTATACTTTTGCATTACTGATTTTACCTCTGTTGTCTCCTCAGTAAAGGAATTAGTAGGAGACATGGGCAGTGTAGGAATCAATGGCAGTGGAGGTGAGGTTTTTGTCAAAGCAGAAAGGGATAATGGACAGTATAAGTCTGAGTCATTCTGTGAGTTAACTGGCCCAGGACTAAAAGGGTCCTCAGTCTCAGAGCCATTTTGGGCTTTTATAAACTGATCATGTATATTTTGGCTTTCATCATTAGCCCAAATTAATCTTCCATATATTTAGCATTGCTCCTACAATGAGGACTGGAATCATAGAATTGTAGAATCGTTTAGGTTGGAAAAGACTTTTAAGATCATTGAGTCCAACCCTTAGCCTAGCACTGCCAACTCCACCACTAAACCATATCCCTAAGCACCTCAGCTCTATTGGGAAAGTGAACTCCATCCCTGGCAGACCCAGTACAACATTGAATGACTTGGGCCACATCTGTCAAGATAGGTGCTCAGGACAAGAGAATCAGCATATTGGATTGTTGGGCACCAAGACTGGCTTTGTTTGCGTCACCACTGCATTCACCTGGTTCCTTGTGAGGCTTATTCTTTGTCAGTTCAGGTGGTTGCTGATGGAGTACTTCCTATAACCTACAACTTATATAAAGTATTATTTTCCCCTGAGGCTAAATCTCCTTGAGGCACACACCTGGTCTCTCCATCCTTCCTCATTACCCACCAAGTACACTCGGGTTCTTGAGCAAAAGCAATCCCATAAATGGGCTTGCCCTTTCCCAAGGGAGGAGCAGTCCACGCTGTCTTTTCCAATTACTTCCCTACATGCACTACCGGGACCTTATCTCCTCCCACAGTATATAGGGGCTTTGTTTGGCCAGGACCAGGGTGGTTAGCAGATCCTTTGATGTTAAACTACCAAGTGGCTTCTGCTAAATCTATACCCCAGTGCTTCCATATCCCTAGTGTCCAGTGCTTTCAATGTAGTCTTTAACAGTCTGCTATATAGTTCAATCTTTCTGGAGGCTTGCGGGTGATAGGGGATGTGATACACCCAGTCAGTGCCGTGTTTCTTGGCCCAGGAATCTATGAGGTTATTTCAGAAATGAGTCTGTTTTCTGATTCACTTCTTTCTAGGGTACTGTATTGTCAGAGAAGTTACCTTTCCAGGCCCAGACTGATGTTTTAATTGGTGGAATGGTTCACAAGGTATGTTTCTAGCCACCTGGTAGTTGCTTCCACCATGGCAAGCATGTAGCACTGGCCTTGGCATGTTTGTGCTTGTGGTCCAATATAATCAATCTGCCAGGCCACCCCATACTGATATCCTGGCCACCATCCCTTGTTCAAGGGAGACTTTACTCATGTGTCTTAAAAGATGGATAGACAAGGTACTCGGGGACATGGTTTAGTGGCAGATAGGAATGGTTGGACTCGATGATCCAAGGGGTCTTTTCCAACCTGGTGATTCTATGATTCTTGCTTGATTGCAGCACACATTTAACATTCATGGGTGACCTGCATGACCTCCATGGTCAGGTCCATTTCTCAATCATGAGCCAATCTGTATGTTGCATTTCTCCCTAGATGTCCCAGTGTTTTATGGGCCCACTGAGTTACAAGTAGCTCACCTTTATGTTCCCAGTCTGAGTTTACCTGAGCCACTTCAATTCTTGCAACCTGGACTACCTGTTCATTGTTTTGATGTTCTTCAGTGGCATAGCTCTTGGACATGTGAGCATCTACAGAATGTAGCTTTACCTTACAGCAGTGTTTTCTATCCATGCACTGATGTCTTGCCACAATGCAACAGCCCAGATAGGTTTACCTCTGTGCTGTCTGTTGGTCTTTTTCCATTGCACAAGACCTAGAAAGATTAGAGGCAGTTTATTCCAGGTGTATTGTATACCTTTCCATGTTTAAGCAAACTGTGACCTGCATTCTGCTGCCAAAGGAATTGAGAAAAATGCACTGGCACGTTAATTGTAGTATACCACTCGGCAGCTTTCAACTCCAGTTGATATTGGAGTTCTAGCATGTTCAGTAAGGCAACACTCAATGGTGGCATGACCTCATTCAGGCCACAGTAGACCACTGTTACCTTCCACCCTCTGTCAGACTTTTGCACTGGCCATATGGGACTATTAAAAGGTGAGTGAGTCTTGCTGATCACTCCTTGGCTCTCCAGTAGATGAAACAGCTCATGGACTTGAATCAGGGAGTCTCAGTTGCTGCCATGAACACATGGACCACATGCAATGGACATCATCTGGTTCTTTGGAGGCCTGGTTGTTGTCCAGGTTGCTGTAGATCACCTCTATCAATCACCACTAAGTCCCTAATATACTGGACACTTTCCTCAACAGTGGTCCTTTGAGGGAATGGATACCTTGCCTTCATGCTCGACAGAAGCTGCTTCCAGAGGCTGTGGATTGTTGCTCCACTTCCAATCCCAGCTGGGAGCAAAGGATCCCAGCTGCTGTATTCCCCTACTTTCTAATTCCTGACTGTTGACTCCACTATCCCAGCACTGGAGCAATAAGATGACAATTTGCTTGCCTGGCTAGCAGACAGAATCTTTCCACATATCTTACAGCTCAGTCAGGGACAGGGATCAGGTATTTTCCAACTTGTGTATGAATTCTGCCTCTTCTCTCTCCTGTTATTGTGGCTGCTCTGCTGTAGAACCAGCTGTATCTTCTGATTCTTCCTCCTGCTCCTTCACAGGAGGAGCTGCTTCTTCACTGAGTTGACCTCTGCTTCCATTGTTTTTTCTTGATTACAGGAGTGACTGTTACAGTCGAGGGTTGGGTCTCTGGCTTAGCCACAGTGTCCTTTTGTATGTCCTCAGGTCTAGAGATACTCTCATCCCTTTGAGGTTGCTGGACAACTGGTTGCTCGGTACATATAGGCAAGGCCCCAACACAGTGCTAGAAGTTGTGTCTCTCTGGTATAGGCAAGACATCCTTCTTTCCAGTGGCGTGCCACTTCAACAGGATTCCATGCCTGTTCGGGTGAGAAATATCAGACCATCGGAGGTGAAAAATCACTCTAAGCATCTGCCCAAATTCTCCCACCCACCTTGCCACTCAATTGCCTCAGAACACAACCCTGTGTGGCATTTCCAAGCAGTTGGTTAACTTTGGGAAAAGCTGAAATCAGATTCATGGCACATGCCGATATGAGCATTCTGGTCATGCAGGAATGTTCAAGAAACTGAAGGGCCATTGCAACAAGGCAGGAAACATCTTCCCATGGAGAAGTAATGGGGAAGTGTAATTCATTTTCCCCACCATGTGTCTCCCAGAGGAGGAGAAAAGTGTAACCGCTGACTGTCTCCATGAGATGTTTCCCAAAGTACTGGAATGGCAGCAGTGCAGGGCCCAAATACCAGATTAGGCTCCAGGCCAATGCTTTTATCATAGCTCTTCCCAGTCAAAGCACAACAGAGTGATAAACAGCACAGAAAACAGCAAAAGCAGCCATTAACAAGCCCTGGAGTTTGGAGTTTGATGTACTGCAAGGAGCAGGTGAGGGACCAAATAAGCCATCACTGAGAGCAAACAATTAAACATCATGACTGGCAACATCACAGTCCAGATAAAACCAATTTAATAAGTGAAAGAGAAAAAACCCAACAACCTAACCCAAAACAAGTGATGCAAAGTGATCACCTTTCATTAGCAGACTGATGCCCAGTCAGTTCCTAATGCGCAACCCCTCCTTCCCTGATCTATTCACCGGGAGGACAGAGTGAGAAACAGAGAAGGCCTTGATGCTATGCAAACACTATTCAGCAATAGCTAGAATATTAGTGGGCATTTGGCTATTAGCCAGGGTTGATCCACCACACATCATTTAGTGTGATTTCTTTCTGGAAGCACGAAAATCTAACAGAACTTTTCATTATAAATAAAATTGTATTTGTTTACTTTTCAGGTACCATGATCAACAGGATCTTACAAGCAACTTCCTTGGGGCAATGTGGTTGATTTCAATAACATTTCTGTCCATTGGATATGGTGACATGGTACCTAATACATACTGTGGGAAAGGAGTCTGTTTACTCACTGGAATCATGGTGAGTGTTTCAGAATTTATTCACTGGATATGAGATTAAGTTTTTTGGAATGAATCCCCAAACTCATGGTAGTCATAACAGAAATATTTATTTGATAACTTTTAAAGTATATAGGCTTACTTGCACCATTACATGATCTCTCATTCCATGGTAATGAAATGAAAGGCTTTCATCCTCTGTAGGTAGAATGAAGAGCTGCATAATAAAATACAGACAAACAATTCCACTCTGATGCCATACTCATCTTATGATTCTATGATCTTCAAAATCTCAATAGAGTCTCTCATTAAATGTTAGGATATCACATCTTCATTACTGTATTTGGACATGTGTAATTGGACCACTCCTAATATCAAACCTACAGCTCTGATATTTGCTTCTTAATGAAGTTACTTGCAGGTGTAGAATTGCAATGGCAGCTAGTCTCTTAAAGCATTTTGCCTGTGCACTGTTTTTTACATTGTTTCTTATAAGTCTAATAACATATGGTCCATAGTTTTCCATTGCTTTAAGTGGATTTATGTAGTGCAGTTTTAATTACAAAAGTTTTTGTTACCATTGATGTAATTGTTAGACCATGCATATTTGGTATATATTTTTTAGTTGTACTTCATACATAATTTCAATTTTTGTTGTATTGTAGCGTTTGGTCCAAGTTAGGTAGGGAGTAGGGCAATAAATTATAATGGAAATTTCTGCATATTTATAGTAAATTAGAAGTTAAAAAGCTCCTGATCCTGCTACTTTTATTTGTATCAAACTCCCATGTAAATTTCCCTGTGGGTGAGAAGTTCAGGATGGGCATCATATATAGTATATGTGGCAGTAAGATCCATTGAACATAAAAGTAACTCAGCTTCAATATCTACCTTCTATTAAAACAAGTATACTAGACTTGTGGATGAAAAGAAGTGGTGACAAGAAGTTTTCCTTTTTGATATGTTTTAGTAAATTCGTTGTTTATTGTTGTATGTATTTTATGTTCAGAGAGTAAAATAGAACACATTTTTGTAGTGTTGAAGACTGTTTTTCCAAATTATTCTTTTTTATTTTTTTACATGACAGGTTTCAGGTCATTGACCTTTATTGAGAAAGACTCCTAGTAAATTTTGGTAGTGTCAGATGCATACCTATTTAAATACAGTTTGCAATCTGCTGAAAACACAGGGGGAAAGCACAGGAATGAATTGGAAGGCTTTTCTAAAGGCTGTTGACTAAATTCCTATCTGCTGTCTTTTGGGGTATTTGCCTTTGTTCTTTCTTCTGAGACGGATTTTGATGCCAGACAGAATAAAAAGTAGCCATAAGTTCATTAGGAAAAAAAGACAGCATGCACCATATATTGCCACAGGGATGTGCAGAACATGTACAGAACCCTGTTTCCTTCTTCCCAGACACTGTTCAGAAATAAGAAGTAAATGCTTCAAGATGCAGATGTTAGATCATTATCCCTCCTAATTGTCATCTCTGACAACATCCTTGACAACAGCTAAATTCTAGGTTAACTTGCCTTGAATATTTACTCAAAACAAATCGTTCAGCATTCTTGGCATTTTCAGTATGAAAATAAAATTACTGTAACAGAAATCTTAGAGTTTCCAAGCCCTACAGAATTGCAGTGAAAATGTTAGTGTTGATGCTAATTATCCATGGGTTTCACACTACTATTTGGTTTATATTGATGCAAATGAGAGCAGCATTTGTACTGGTCTACAAATATTAATGGTTGTGGGTAGTCTGTATAATTTTTATTATGATGAAAATAAGGTAAAAATAAAATAGCAGAAACAGTGTCCAGATTATTGCAAGTTTTTTTTCTATGTACTCATGACTTAACCACACAGAAGGTGAACTTTTAAGCTGTATTTGTCATTTTGCTTATGACAGCACCGTTCGGAATCAGATATACAATTATTTACAGCAGCTGTTTTCACTGCTTTAGTAAAAAAACTCCAGTACTGGTTAATATATGCAGATTACACACATAGCATTTCTTTTTCCACAACTGAAACAAGAACCCTTTGAAAACTAAGTTTGTAAAAGGTACAGATGATATTCACCTTCATGTCTTCAATAGCCTGGTTTTTATGATTTTTGCATTTTGCAACTGCATTTGAAGCAGTAAGGCTCCAAACACTCAGGCGTACTTACATAATCAGGATCGCATGATGAATTTGAGATAAATACCTCCAGAGACAGAGAGCATTCACAAAAAGGGGTCAGGTAGTTAGTGCATGATGGTAGTTAAAACAGTCATGAAAATTTGACCCATAATTAAATTTTAAAGGACATTTTGTAAAGGATCAGAAATATATGAAGTGTGAAACAGTGAACATATTAATGAACATATCCTCCAGCCTAAACTCCAAGATCTCATAGTTCTTAAATATAACTCTTTAAAAACAGCTACCCTGGTGAAACGTTTACAGTAAGTAATTATGTTTATTGTGGAAAAGATAAGATCCTAAAAGAACAGACTTACCTATTTCTATTTCAAGAGGAATGATTGGTAGGCTAATTAAAAGAAACAGAATAAATCTTGAATAACTGTAACAAGTTATCAAACCAGCTATGTGATTTCAAGAGGAAAAATAGTGGAATTAATTCTAAAGTATATGGTGGTGGATACTGGTGGATGAAAAGCCAGACATGAGGTGGCAATGTGTGCTTGCAGACCAGAAGGCCAACTGTATCCTGGGCTGAATAAAAAGAAGCATGGCCAGCAGGTGGAGGATGGTAGTTCTGACCCTCTACTCCGTTGTCATGAGACCCTACCTGGAGCACTGCATCCATCTCTGGAGTCCTCAGCACAGGAAAGAAATGGACCTGTTGGAGTCTTCTTGGACTTCAGTAAAGCCTTTGACACAGTTTCTCACAGTATTCTGCTTAGGAAACTGGCTGCCACTTGCCTGGACGGGCCTAACCTCTGCTGGGTTAATAACTGACTGGATGACCGGGCCCAGAGAGTGGTGGTAAATGGAGTTAAATCCAGCTGGAGGCCGGTCGCAAGTGGTGTCCCCAGGGCTCAGTGCTGGGTCCAGCCCTGTTCTGTATCTTTATCAATGACCTGGACAAGGGGATTGAATGTACCCTTAGTAGGTTTGCAGATGACACTAAGCTGGGTGGAAGTGTCGATCTGCTTGAGGGTAGGGAGGCTCTGCAAAGGGATCTGAACAGGCTGGATCAATGGGCTGAGGCCAATGGCATGAGGTTTAACGAGACCAAGTGCCAAGTTCTGCACTTGGGGCACAACAACCCCATGCAACATTCCAGGCTTGGGGAAGAGTGGCTGGAAAGCTGCCTAGCAGAGAAGGACCTGGGGATGTTGATTGACAGCCGACTGAACATGAGCCTGCAGTGCACCCAGGTGGCCAAGAAGGCAAATAGCATATTGGCCTTTATCAGAAACAGTATGACCAGCAGGACCAGGGAAGTGATTCTGCCTCTGTACTCAGCACTGGTGAGGCTGCAGCTCGGATCATGTGTTCAGTTTCGAGCCTCTCACTACAAGAAATACATTGAGGTCCTGGAGCATGTCCAGAGAAGTGTAACAAAGCTGGTGAAGGGGCTGGAGAACAAGTCCTACAAGGAGGGGCTGAGGGAAGTGGGGTTATTTACCCTAGAGAAAAGGAGGCTGAGGGGAGATCTTATCACTGTCTACAACTACCTGAAAGGAAGTTGTAGAGAGGTGGGTGTCGATCTCTTCTCCCAAGTGATAGGTGATGGGACAAGAGGGGATGGCCTCAAGCTGCACCAGGGGAGATACAGATTGGACATTAGGAAAAACTTATGCACTGAAAGGGTTTTCAGGCACTGGCAGAGACTGCCCAGGGAGGTGGTCGAGTCACCATCCCCGGAGATATTTAAAAGACAGGTAGATGAAGTGCTTAGGGTTATGATTTAGTAGTGGACAGGGACGGTTGGGCTCGATAATCTCAAAGGTCTTTTACAATCTAGTGATTCTATGATTTTCACCAGGCCATGCATCTTGTCTGAGTTTTGGCTAGCCACTGAATATACAGTGGTTATCAATGCACACCTGCCAGATTTTTTCAGTTCCTGGTCAGCAGACTGAGCTCAACTACAGGTGGCGCACATTTTTTGTACTGTTATTAACTTCAGTGGCACTGCTTATACATGGATAGTATTTTCACCTCCTTAACTATTTTATAGAGTCAGGGCCTTGGAGTGTTTTGCCAGTTTTTCCCTGCTTTATGAGGAGTATATAATGAAGATATCAAAAATGTAAAGAAGCTAAGTAGAAACTGCTAAATGTAAAAGGGGAGGCAATCATGAGAGGCTATGAGAAGATGTATAATTATTGACTATGAGATTGGAAGAACTGGAGTGAGTGAATGAATGAATGAATGAAATATTAAAAATATACAAAGAATATGGAGGATATTGAGGGTGATGGGATACTGAGGATGATGACCACCATAGCCTTGAATCTTTTCCTAGGCCACACCATCCTCGGAAGAAAATTACAACATCCTCCACTAAGAAGAAGATGAGGGTGATTGTTGTAGGGGACTCCCTCCTCAAAGGAATGGAGGGACCCATTTGCAGACCCAACCCGCTACACAGAGAGGTCTGCTGCCTTCCAGGGGCATCAGGGAGGGAAGTAGCTAGGAAACTCCCTTCCCTGATCCATGAGACAGAATACTACCCTTTGGTAGTAGTCCAGACTGGTTATGATGGTCTAGTAAGCAGTAAAGCTAAGGACATCAAAAAAGACTTCAGGGCCCTTGGGAAGATGATGGAGGGCTCTGGGGCACAGGTGGTGTTCTGATCCATCCCTAGGCTAAATGGAGTGGACCCGCAACTTACTGAAAAGAACTCGATTAATGCCTGGCTCTGAACCTGGTGTGAGGAAAGGGGCTTTGGATTCTTTGATCATAGGGTGGTTCATGCACCCTCTGACACGGTTGCTAAGGTTGGGGCACGTGGGTCTCCTGGCGGGGCTAAGGCCCTTGCTAAAAACATAGCTAAGCTCATAAATTGAGCTTTAAACTAGATGTGGAGGGGGAGGGGATTGAGACCAGACTAGGCAAGAGTGAGCCTGGACGTGGGACACTAGAGATTAGGAGAGGGTGTGCTGGTGAGGACCACCAGCACATCACCACACATGAAGTGGGGGAGAATGCACCCTGGAGCAGCAAAGGAGATACAGGTATACTGGTGCAAGCTACTCCAGTAAACAGGCAATTGGGAACAAGCACTGTCCCCTCTAAGAGGGCTGAAGGCTCGGCTACTCAGCTGAAGTGCATTTATACCAATGCACGCAGCATGGGGAACAAGATGGAAGAACTGGAAGCTGTCGTAGGGCAAGGAGCCTATGATGTCGTTGCCATCACGGAAACGTGGTGGGATGACCCATATAACTGGAGTACAGCTATAGTGGGGTATAAACTCTTCAGAAGGGATAGGAAGGGTAGGAGAGGAGGTGGAGTAGCCCTCTTCGTAAGGGAGGACTTGGACATCACTGAGATGGATTGTGCTGATGAGGAGATTGAGTGCCTGTGGGTTAAGATCAAGGGAGCCCACAAGAAGGTAGATTTTGTGATGGGAGTCTGTTACAGGCCACCCAGCCAAGGAGAAGCAGCTGACGAGCTCTTCTTTAAACAGCTGGAGTTAATCTCTAGATTAATGCCTCTTGTTATTGTGGGAGACTTCAATCTCCCTGATATCTGCTGGGAGTACAATACAGCAGAAAGGAAGCAGTCTAGGAGGTTCCTGGAGTGCGTGGAAGAAAACTTCCTTGCGCAGCTAGTGAATGAACCAACAAGGGAAGGTCCCCTCCTGGGCTTGCTGTTTGTGAACAGAGAAGGCCTTGTGGGGGATGTGACAGTAGGGGGACGCCTAGGACTAAGTGATCACGAGATGATAGGGTTTTCTGTTCCAGGCAAAGTGAAGCGGGTGGTTAGCAGGACAATTGCATTAAATTTCCAGAGGGCAGACTTTGAACTCTTTAGAAGGCTGGTTGGCAAAGTCTCCTGGGAGACAGTACTTGAGGGCAAGGGAGCCCATGAGGGCTGGGAGCTCTTCAAAAAGGAGATCCTAGCAGCTCAGGAGAAAGCCATCCCCGTGTTCCGGAAAAAAGGCCGTCAGGGGAAAAAAACAGCTTGGTTGAGTAGAGAGATCTCAAGTGACGTTAGGAAGAAAAGAAACGTTTATAGGCTCTGGAAGAGGGGACAGGCCTCTTGGGTGGACTACAGGAGGGAAGTGAGGTTGTGTACGGAAAAAATCAGAGGGGCTAAGGCTCAACTAGAAATCAGGTTAGCAAAGTCCGTGAAGGATAATAAAAAATCTTTCTATAAATATATAAATAACAAAAGGAGAACTAGGGAGACTATACAGTCTCTTTTGGACACAGAGGGAACAACAGTGACAGGGGATGAGGAGAAGGCTGAGGTACTTAATGCCTTCTTTGCTTCAGTCTTTAATTGTAAAGAAAACTGTTCCCTCTGTGTACAAACCCCGGAACTAGAGGAGCAATACGAGGCTCCCATGATCCAAGAGGAGGTGGTCAGAGCCTTGCTTGCCCAACTGGACACCCACAAGTCTATGGGGCCAGACAGGATTCCCCCTAGGGTATTGAAGGAGCTGGCGGATGTATTGGCCAAACCCCTTTCCATCACCTTCCAGCAGTCCTGGAAGACTGGGGAGGTACCTCTGGACTGGAGGCTGGCTGATGTTGTGCCCATCTACAAGAAGGGTAGCAGGGAGGATCCGGGGAACTACAGGCCTGTCAGCCTGACCTCAGTGCCAGGGAAAGTCATGTAACAGGTGATCTTGAGTGCTATCATGAAGCACATGCCAGAGAACCGGGAGATCAGGCCCAGTCAACATGGGTTCACAAAAGGCAGGTCCTGCCAAACCAACCTGATCGCCTTCTATGACAAAGTCACTCGGCTGCTGGATGAGGGAAAGACTGTGGATGTGGTCTTTCTGGACTTCAGTAAAGCCTTTGACACAGTTTCTCGCAGCATTCTGCTACAGAAACTGTCAGCCTCTGACCTGGACAGACGCACACTCTCCTGGGTAGAAAACTGGCTGGATGGTCGGGCCCAGAGAGAGGTGGTAAATGGTGTTAAGTCCAGCTGGAGGCCAGTGACAAGTGGGCTTCCCCAGGGCTCAGTGCTGGGTCCAGCCCTGTTCAATGTCTTCATCAATGACCTGGATGAAGGCATTGAGGGTACCCTTAGCAAGTTTGCAGATGACACTAAGCTGGGTGGAAGCGTCGATCTGCTGGAGGGTAGGGAGGCTCTGCAATGGGACCTAGACAGGCTGGACCGCTGGGCAGTGTCCAGTAGCATGAGGTTTAACACGGCCAAATGCCGGGTCCTGCACTTGGGGCACAACAACCCTATGCAGAGCTACAGACTGGGAGAAGTCTGTCTAGAAAGCTGCCAGGAGGAGAGGGACCTGGGGGTGTTGGTCGACAGCCGACTGAACATGAGCCAGCAGTGTGCCCAGGTGGCCAAGAAGGCCAATGGCATCCTGGCTTGTATCAGAAATGGTGTGACTAGCAGGTCCAGGGAGGTGATTCTCCCTCTGTACTCGGCACTGGTGAGGCCGTTCCTTGAATACTGTGTCCAGTTCTGGGCCCCTCAGCACAAGAAGGATGTTGAGGCTCTGGAGCGAGACCAGAGAAGAGCAACGAGGCTGGTGAGGGGTCTGGAGAGCAGGCCTTATGAGGAGCAGCTGAGAGAGCTGGGGTTGTTTAGCCTGGAGAAGAGGAGGCTGAGAGGAGACCTCATTACTCTCTACAACTACCTGAAGAGAGGAGGGTTCTTGCCCCTTCTCCCAAGTGACAGGGGACAGGACAAGAGGGAATGGCCTCAAGCTCCGCCAGGGGAGTTTTAGGCTAGACATCAGGAGGAAGTTTTTCCCGGAAAGGGTCATTGGGCATTGGAATAGGCTGCCCAGGGAGGTGGTTGATTCACCTTCCCTGGAGGTGTTTAAGGCACGGGTAGATGAGGTCCTGAGGGACATGCTTTAGTGTTTTATAGGAATGGTTGGACTTAATGATCCGATGGGTCTCTTCCAACCTGGTGATTCTATGATTCTATGATCTCTTGGTCTAGTATGGAGTTTATTTGTCTATGTTAAAAGTCATTACACTTGGAACAAATAAGTAGAAGTAAAATAAAATGTATGAGTTACATCTAACTGTTTTATGACAGGATGCAAAGAGTAGCTGCATATAGATTGAGTCGAGATTGCTTTTGAAGAAATATATATCCTGTAGGAGTTCCATGTTGGCCTTACTGTTGCTGAAACTGCAGCCTAAATGCTTCTCATTAAAATTCATTCCAAAGGCATCATTAATCCTATTAAAGAAATAAAAAAAATTAAGAGGATATTCTTGAAGTTGCATCACAGAGGTTGGTAAAAGGGATTAGATGTTTCTTTTGCAAAATTTTAACTATCATCTTTTAACTCTCATAATTGAACCCCACTCATGTAGGTGAATAATTCTTATTGGAGTAGTCACAATGTAGTCGGTATGTGCAATCTATCCTTTGGAATACTAGATTTTTCATTCTAAATACTGAATAAAAAATACTCAGATACAATTTTAAAACTTCTCTTATGGCAATTTTTAAAGTCCATACAGAAGTCTGCATTTAGTTTAAAAGAATTGCAGCTCCTTTCCTACACATTCTAGAAAAACCTCCAGAATGATATGTTTATGCTGTATGACAAGAGGAACTCCTCATATGAGATTAAATTGCATCGTATGCTCATGGGGTTTCATCCCAGACCACTCTGGTCTTATCAACAAATATGAAGAAACATGCTGTCAATACCTAGAATAGTATAATTTTTAAAAATCCCATTTCTGTTGGTAGCAAAATCTCATCTGTACCATCCTTGAATATTAAGAGATAGTAGATTTTAAGAAAATCAGAAAAAAAAGTAGATACTAATGTTAGAACTAATATTGGCTGGAGATCTTCTGCAAAGATCACAGGCCTATCAGTCTGACCTCAGTGCCAGGGAAGGTCTTGGAACAGGTAATCTTGAGTGCTATCATACAGCACATGCAAGATAACTGGGTGATCAGGCCCAGCCAACATGGGTTCACAAAAGGCAGGTCTTGCCAAACTAACCTGATCGCCTTCTATGACAAGGTGACATGCTTACTGGATGGGGGAAGGGTGTGGATGTAGTCTTCCTGTACTTCTGTAAAGCCTTTGACACAGTTTCTCACAGCATTCTGCTACGGAAACTGTCAGCCTCTGGCCTGGACAGACGCACACTCTCCTGGGTAGAAAACTGGCTGGATGACCAGACCCAGAGAGTGGTGGTAAATGGAGTTAACTCCAGCTGGAGGCCAGTGACAAGTGGGGTCCCCCAGGGCTCAGTGCTGGATCCAGCCCTGTTCAATGTCTTTATCAATGACCTGGATGAAGGCATTGAGTGCACCCTTAGCAAGTTTGCAGATGACACTAAGCTTGGTGGAAGTGTTGATCTGATGGAGAGTAAGGAGGCTCTTCAAATGGATCTGAACAGACTGGACTGCTGGTCTGAGACCAATGACATGAGGTTTAACAAGGCCGAATACCGGGTTCTGCACTTGGGGCACAACAACCCTATGCAGAACTACAGACTAGAAGTCTGGCTGGAGAGCTGCCTGGAGGAGAGGGACCTGGGGGTGTTGATTGACAGCCGACTGAACATGAGCCAGCAGTGTGCCCAGGTGGCCAAGAAGGCCAATGGCATCCTTGCTTGTATCAGAAACGGTGTGACCAGCAGGTCCAGGGAGGTTATTCTCCCTCTGTACTCAGCACTGGTGAGGCCACTCCTTGAATACTGTGTTCAGTTCTGGGCCCCTCACCACAAGAATGTGATAGGAATGGTTGGTCTTGGATATGAATGACTGGACTCAATGATCCTGTGAGTCTTTTCCAACCTGGTGATTCTATGATTCTAAGAAGGATGTTGAGGCTCTGGAGCGTGTCCAGAGAAGAGCAACGAGGCTGGTGAAGGGGCTGGAGAACAGGCCTTATGAGGAACAGCTGAGAGAGCCGGTGTTTTTTAGCCTGGAGAAGAGGAGGCTGAGGGGAAACCTTATTGCTTTCTACAACTACCTGAAAGGAAGTTTTAGAGAGGAGGGTAATGGCCTCTTCTCCCAAGTGACAGGGGACCAGACAAGAGGGAATGGCCTCAAGCTGCACCAGGGGATGTTCATTCTTGACATCAGGAAAAAAAACCCTTTCATAAATAATTTTATAATCCAAGGTTCAAATCTAGAAGAAAGTTCTGCAAATGAATTCCATTCGTTCTCTATTTGCAATTTTTCTGTTAAATCTTTTAGGGTGTTAATACTTTTATGTATAGACTCTGAATGGTCTGATAACTTCATTAAAAGACTAGATAAAGCTGCTGATGTGACATTCGCTTCATGGCAGTGAACCAGTGTCGTTTAAAATCATAGAAACGTTCAGGCTTAATGTCGCAAAGCAGAGGTAGAGATCAATCTGATCAGTGAGCAAGTAGTAGTTTATTCAGCTTAGTCCCCTTTCTATATACCCCCCACCGTTACATAACTGTGTGCCCACGAGGGTGACTACAGTGTGTTATTGGCTAAAGGTAGCTGTCCATAAGGCTATTACTAACACATTATTGGCTAAACTACCGTGCATGCCAAGAAACCAAGTTATACTAAAGTTAGCTATGTTGACAGTTCATGTCCATTGTTTTCCTTTCAGCTGGTACTCGTTCCCACCGAACTAGCTGCTGGGTTCCTCCCAGCTGGCCTATGCTTATCTCTCGGCTCTCTGCTTCAAGGTCTTGTTAGAGCTGTTCAGTATCAAGCAGTCTCACAGCATCCAGGCCTTGTTCTCTGTAAAATCTTCCCACAATTCCCCCTTTTTGTTTTTCAATGACAAAAGCGTTCAGGTGAAAGGTATGATTGACTTGGTATTGTATACACTGTAACACACAGGATAATTGTTAAAGCAATTAACACCATTAGAAATAACAGTCCTCCTTGTTCCTGTCGACTGCTTTCGTGGCTGAGGCTTAACCGCTGTCATGCAGCAACATGGGCTTGATCCATCTCACTGGTGCCCAAAAAGTGGTCCTGTATCTGTTAAAATACAAGCATAACCTCCTCCCCGTGTTAGTAGCTTAAACAGACCTTAGTAACTGATTTTCAAACTCTCTATAGTTTAAATGACATTCAAGTGCCTTAGCATTGGTACAGTCTAGACATCTCCTGTGAAAATTCATTTAATATTGAACCTGCATTACTTATTACTTTTGTGATTCCCCCTTTTGGTTTTTTTTTTTTTTTTGTCGGCTCACTCATTCCAAAATGTTGAGCAGTAGGACCCAGCAGCTGCTGACTGCTGGAACGCAGGCATTCCCCTAGAGAGATAATACAGTTAACTCCTCTGGTCCTCTGGACTTCCGCAAAGCTGAAAGAAAAATGGAACTTAGAGAGGAGGGAGAAGGCGGGGGGGGGCGGGGGTGGTTAGTCACACGCATGCAACTTCAAGGCTAAACTTTTGCCTTTTTCTTCTGAAGCCTTTCACTTCAAAGATCCCAGGTAAATCTACCTGTTTGCCGGCTTAGTGGACATTTGAGATTGAAAGGTCCCAGAGATATATTTTCAAGATTAATCACAATTAATTTGTAAGTCTTACAAACGTTTGAAGTACTTCAAACACACACACACGACCACACATTTCAAGGCTAGCCAAACATTCATACCATGATGGTTATAGGTAGTGGATCCACAGTTTTTGATGCTATGAATGGTCTTCCTTTTTCCAAGGGCGAACCCATTTAGCAGGAATCCAACGAACACCTTCCTCTGTAAGTAAACACGTGTATCCTCTGCCCGTTAGCTGCACCTCTGCTGGTCCTTTCCACATACCTCTTCTGACATCTTTGTATTCTACCAATATTTTATGTTTTTCCTTTGAATGCCCAGACTTCAAAGCACTACTATGTATAGTTATTGGAGGGTCCTCCCTGGATCCTGTCAGACACAGAAAATTCAAAACATATAATACTTTATGTAATCTTTCTGTAGGGCCCAGAGGATCCTCCTCTTTTTGTTTTTCGAGCTGACACTTCAGTGTTTGATTAGCACGTTCAACCATTGCCTGTCCTGTGGCTGAATGTGGGATGCCAGTAACATGTTTAATACCCCACGTATTACATAATTGTTGAAAACGACGTGAAGTGTAAGCAGGACCATTATCTGTCTTGATTGACTGTGGAACACCCATTACCGCAAAGCAAGCAAATAAATATTTCTGTACGTGTTTGACAGTTTCTCCAGTTTGAGCTGTTGCCCAGATAACCATAGAAAAGGTATCGATGGTCATGTGGACAAATTTTTGTCTCCCAAACTCTGGGACACGGGTGACATCCATCTGCCAGATCTGTAATGGTTCTAAGCCTTTAGGATTAACCCCAATACCTATTCCAAATCCTACCTTTTGACAACTAGGACAAGACTTTACTATACCTTGTGCATCACTAAGTGGGATTGTAAATTGGCGAGCCAGCATCTTTGCAGATTGATGCAAAAGGGCATGCAAATCTTGAGCTCTAGCAAATGTGTTAGGAGGTGGACTCGCCCAAGCTGGGGCAACCAGGTGATCGGCATAATTGTTTCCTATCGCTAGGCCATTATCACACTGATGGCTACGAATATGAGTGATGAAATAAGGATGTTGTCAGATATTCAGGGTTCGCATGAGCTGTAAAAGAAGCTTATATAAACGCTCATTTTTCACTTCCTTGACCATAGCCCTTTCTATCCGTCTAACAATTCCCACTACATATAAGGAGTCTGATACGATATTTAAAGGCTCATGAGACCAGTTATTACAAGCCCAGACTACCGCAGATAACTCCAATGTTTGCAGTGAATCAACACTGTCCCCCATTAATATAGTGATGTTCCCAAGATTGATCACGTCTCCAGGTACAGACAGCGCGGTTTGATTTTTTCCCAGCATCAGTAAATACTGTAAGTCCTTGGACAGGAACCTCTGAAAATTGTGGAAATTGTTCTATCTTTTGATTTCGGATAAGGGGAAGTAACCTATGTGCTGGGTATGTATTATTGAGAAGTCCTGTGAAATCTTCTAGAGCAGTTTGAAGCGCCTCTGAATGTCTCAGTAACCAATCCATATAATCCTGAGTCAATGGTAAAACAATAGTATCTGGATCATGGCCCATGATTTCTTGTAGCCGGGACTGTCCTTTCATAATCAATTGCGCCAATAATTCAGGTCGAGTAGTTACCGTCTTTCGCGGCGTCATTGGTAAGAAAATCCATTCCAGAATTCTCAAAGGATTCTGCTTAGAAATGTCCCATTGACAAAGAATTGCTAAAGGATACAGTTGGGGGCCCCTACTATTGATTATAATGAGCATAACAGGTAATTCAAGACAGATATGTTGCGCATGACTTTCAACAATTTTCTGGGTTATGTTATTTAAGGCAGTTTTCTGCTCTTTTGATAAGATACGTTCATCTTGGGCATTCGTTGACGTAGCCATCAAGGGAACCAGTGGCAATAAATCATCATTCGTGATTCCACAAATGTGTCTAACCCACTGAATGTCTCCCATCAATTTTTGTGCATCATTTAATGTCCTGATATCTGTAGTAATTTGAATTTTTTGTGGCCGTATAGTACTATTTGTAATGCACCATCCCAGATACTGCCATGGAGGTCTTAATTGGACCTTCTCTGGAGCAATTTTCAGTCCCCGTTTTTCTAAAAGATTTGTGACAACTGGTAAAATATCCAGTCTTGACAAGTTTGGTCCTGCAATGAGTATATGATCCATGTAATGATATGTAATTAAAAAAGGATATTGCTATCGAAAAGGTTGTAATGCCCATGCCACAAAGATTTGGCACATCGTAGGAGAGTTTTTCATGCCTTGTGGTAAAACTACCCACTGGTACCTGTTAGCTGGCTGCGCCTTATTAATTGAGGGTACAGAAAAAGCAAATTTTTCAGCATCATCTGGATGAAACGCAATAGTGAAAAACAATCTTTTAAATCGATTATTAGTATCTCCCAGTGCTCTGGAATCATTACTGGAGAAGGTAAACCAGGTTGACGTGCACCCATTGTTTCCATAACCCGATTTATGGCTCTTAAGTCATGCAGCAATCTCCACTTCCCATTTTTCTTGGGGATAGTGAAGATCGGAGTATTCCAAGGGCTGGTAGATGGACCAATATGTCCAGCCTTCAGTTGTTCTTGTACTAGATCCTGAATAATTAGCAGCCGTTCTTGTTTTAATGGCCATTGATCCACCCAAATGGGTGTTTGGGATTTCCAAGTGATTTTTATAACCGGCTGCTCATCAATGACCATTCCTAAAAAGGATGAGTAATCAAGGCAGTATGTAATTGACTAAGAACATCGCGGCCAATTAGGGTAATTGGGACTTCCATAACATAAGGTCTAGTACTAATTTGAGCACCATCCGGAAACCGAAAGCATATGGGATCTAAACTGACCCGTGTGGCTTGAGCACCACTAATGCCAAAAACACCAGTAGCAGTCGACACTGTAGGCCAGTGAGGAGACCATTGTTGATGGGAAATAATGGTCACATCAGCACCAGTGTCAATAAGCATTTTGGCTGTTTTGGTTTCACCGGTCTTTGCTATCATGTCGATGTGACATTCTGGTTTTGCCTTGTGTATGTCTAAAGCAAGATATACTTGTGGGTCTCCAGTTGAACCAAAACCTCCATCCCCACGAGAGTCAGTTCCTGTCATTGGCACACAAGATATAAAGGGTACTAATTGAGCAATGCGAGTTCCCGCAGGTATGAATACAGGAGGTGTTAATGTTAGTGCCATAATTTGGATAGTTCCAGTAGAGTCTGCATCAATTACTCCAGGTTGAATAAGTATGCCTTTACAAATAACAGATGATCTGCCCATTAAAAAGGCGCTAAGTCCTTTTCCTAAAGGACCCTTTATATTAGATTCAATTTGATATACTTTAACCTCCTGTACGGTGACATCTACTGCAGTTTCCACATCCACTCTGGCACTCCCTGCTGTGATGGAGGGGATGCAGGTGATACCTCCTGATTGGACTGCGGGTTTAGGGCCAACATCGGGGTTGTCAATTGGTTTGACCCTGGCTGCATCTGCACAGGCCAGGCCCTCTCCATTTGTGTTCCAGTGTGAGGGGGCATCGCGCTCAGTCTGTAGTTTCCCTGGCTTGCTCTCCTACACGTATTAGAATTATGCGTGTCTGTCTTACAAATATCACACCGCTTTCCCTGTTTGAAAGCCCTACACCGTGATTTTGAACGACAGGATTTTCTGCAATTATGACATTCCTTTGGCCTATGACCTTTTGCCCCAGCCCACGGTTGTACTGCCTCACGTCCGGCAGCAACAAATGCAGCAGGCTGAACTTCCTGGGCATTCCTGCTCATTAATTCTAACATGTGAGCTACTGATGCTCTCATTTCAGGAGACAAGTCATGTTGTTGTTCTAGGGATGAATACAATCTATCAATAAATTGTGAAAAGGGTTCCATGTGGCCCTGCCTTACAGACACAAATTTATCTACTTTTCTGCAGTCAGAATCAGGGACGCTAGCAAGTGCCTGTAATGCCAATGTTTGAGATGTCCGTAATACTGCATTAGAAAAATGTATTTGCACGTCTATGGGGTATAAGGTCCTGCTCCAGTTAACATCAATGATGGAACACCATAAAGTGGGTCATCTTGCTGTTTTGGCCTATCCGATTCAGCCTCTGCTGCCCTTTGCCAGGCTTTAGTAAAAATCATCCGTTGGGAGGGAGACAATATGATAGACATGATTTGGTCTACATCACTAGGAATTAGTAGATCAGAATTGAATATATATTGTATAATTTGTTTGGTCATCTGATGATGTAATCCATATTGGGTAACTGAGTTACGAGCTTTTTCTAACAATTTCCAATCTACAGCCTCCCATTGTTGTACCCCAGTTGGTGTAACAGAGACTGGAAAGGTCTCAGGCAAAAATGACCCCCCTTCTACTGCATCTCTAATTATCCCTTTCCATTTTTTATGAGACGCAGTAATAGCCCGCGACGGGGTAGTATAGAGGGTAGACGGTATAATACCCTGATTTGGCAAATAAGGAGGTACGGGACTAGGCAATGTAGATGGAGCAGGCTTAGGCGTCCCGGAGGAAGGCATCGGTACAACAGCAGTGTTAGAATTTGATCCATCCGTATCCTTCTCAAGAATGGCAGGTGGCTCTTTCGGTCGCTCTTTAGCCGTGGACAACCCGAGTTGATCCATTCTTTTTACTATGGTTTGAATGATGTCATCTGTTGTATCTCGTGTTTCTTTAAGTGAAGAGCTAGGGCCAGAGCCGGGGGGGTGTCGAAGTGGGCGTATCCGGGGAGGGGGAGGCAATTGCACGTCCTGGTTAGGACCTCCCCTCCGAAGGTCCCGTGACCGCAACTTCCGGTTTATCTTCAGTTGGCGCAGGCATAGTCAGAGCGCAACTTCCGGATTCCCCCTGCCCCATCAGCGTTTTAGGAATCAGCCCCAGGACCAGATACAGCAAGACGGCGAGATTTTACGATACCATCCATGATTTTTGGTCCAGGAGGCGCCTCACATGCATTAAAATGATTAGCAAGTACTGAACAGAGCGAGGGGCGGGAGGGTGGGGGGGAGGGAGGAGGGGTTTAGAAGCTTCTGCACCTTTAGCATTAAGTTCAGTTTTTTGTGGATTTTCTTCCTCATTCGATTCTGGACCCAAGTTTTATGCTGCGAATACAGAGGCCGCAGCAGGTTTGCTCACTTCTTAAATCTTCCAAAGTTTCAGATATGAATTTCCATAAAGTAGCAAATTTGGTGGCTTCCTTTCCTTCAGCTCCTCCCTTACTGATAGTGTCCCACAGCTGACTCCCTATGTCCTTACAAGTAGCTTGGTAAAACATCATACCAGCATTAGGAATAAGTCCCTTATCCCTGCTCCATTTCAACAGTTCAATTAAACAAATTTTGTCATATTTAACTCTCCTCT
>JAUMJK010002421.1:0-17947 GCA_033558105.1 Coccyzus lansbergi
ATCCGGCGCCATGCTGGGAGTGGCGGCCCCACCATGTTGGGGCCGGGGCGGAGCGGAGGGCGCTGGAACGGGGCGGTGCTGCCGGGGACGGGGCGAGGGGAGGCGGCCTCGAGCCGCGCCAGGGGGCGGCCAGAGCGCTGCGAGCCGGGACTTGGGTCCCTAAGACCTTTCCCAGCCGAAGGTCTCTAGGATCATAGAATGATCAGACTGGAAAAGACCCCCCAGGATCGGATCATCGAGTCCAACCATTCCTATCAAACACTAACCCATGTTCCTCAGCACCTCGTCCACCCGTCCCTTAAACACCTCCAGGGAAGGTGAATCAACCCCCTCCCTGGGCAGCCCGTTCCAATGCCCAGTGACCCTTTCCGTGAAAAAAATTGTCCTGATGTCTAGTCTAAACCTCCCCTAGCAGAGCTTCAGGCCGTTCCTTCTCGTCCTGTCACTTGGGAGAAGAGCCCAGCTCCCTCCTCTCCACAACCTCCCTTCACGCAGTTGTGAAGAGCAATGAGGTCTCCTCTCAGCCTCCTCTTCTCCAGGTTAAACACCCCCAGCTCTCTCAGCTGTTCCTCATAAGGCCTGTTCTCCAGCCCCTTCACCAGCTTCATTGCTCTTCTCTGGACTCACTCCAGAGCCTCAACATCCTTTTTGTGGTGAGGGGCCCAGAACTGAACACAGGATTCGAGGAGCAGTTTCACCAGCGCCGAGTACAGAGGATCCCCCAGCACCTCCCTCCCCCGAGGAGGCAGCAGGGCCCTTTCCTTCCCCATTAGCCGAGGGGTGTCCTACCCCTACCCCCACCTCCGCCTCCCTGCCCTCTGCCCCGGGGTCATTTCGGTGCAGCAGTGCTGGCAAAGCAGTTCTGGAGGGGGAAGCGCTGCGTAAGCACCGCATGGGTCTCACCGCTTCTGGCACGAGAGCCTCACACAGCGGGAGTCACAGAATCACTAAGTTGGAAAAGACCCAGAGGATCACCGAGTCCAACCATGATGCCCATGCTGTGGGACAGGGCAGGATGTGGTGCCATGAATGCCGGTGCCTGCCTGCCGTCTGGCTGCAAACCGGGCAAGGGCAGGCAGAGGTGGCTCCTGCAACCCCCCAAGCTGCGTGGGGAGAGAGCAGCACCCAGCAAAGCGGGGCTGAGCATTCGGTGGCCTCAGCACCTTCTCCAGCTTGGGGTCATGTCACTGATGGGCACAGAGCACCCCCTGTCACCACCCAAACCCTGGGCCTCTGTCGGGGCACGGCTGGTGCTGGCAGAGGGTGGCTGGGGGCACGCATTTCACTGTCAGAGGCTCCATGGCACAGGCTGGGGGGCTGCTCCAGCTCCTCAGACCTCGTTGGCACATGCGTCCTTCGTGGCGCTGGGCTGTGCGTGCGGGATGTGGGAGCCACGCGTGGGAGGGGAGGAAGGCTGCGTGCTTGGAGCCCGTGTGTCCGAGCCCCCCGTTGCCTTTCTGCCTTGGCTGGCTCCAGACCTGCATCCTCCCCGTCCCGCTGTCTCCTCCCAGCTGTGGTCTCACAAGGAGTGGCAGCTGGTGGGATATATAAAGACAGGGGAACCTCAGCCAGCTCAAAAGAAACTCCTGGAGCTACTGGTGTTCTCCCTCCCTTCACGTGATTCAGCTTCCCTGCACCGGGGAGCCAAGGACGAGCCTCGCTGTAAGTACCCAAACTGGGTTGCATGGCATGTGCCCTGCACAGACTAGGCAGGACGGCAGCTCAGGGCCCTGGGTAGCAACTTCCCAATCCTTTTTTCTGCAGAAAACAGGGGGAAATACTGTGGGGGGAGCCCTGGCCGTCCTCCCAGCTGTGGGAAGCGCTGCCTGTTCCTGCGGGATGGGCAGGCTCCAGCTCCCGTCCCAACCCATAGCCTGCGGGCAGCATGTATCTGGGGGGGTGCCCAGAGCGCTGGGTGGGCTGTGAGGCACTCCACAGGGTAGAGCTCCTTGCGCCATGGGGCGCTGGGCTCCTCTGCAGCAGCAGATGCCTCGTGGTGCGGTTTGGGGAGCTGGGAGTGCCAAGGCCCAGAGGAGCGCGTGCTCCCCATGGATGTGAGCTGTAGGCACCCCAAGGTCCACGCCAGGGGCTCCTGCACAGCACCCCACGGTGGGGGCTCTGCCCTGCTGGACCCCTGCTCCCAAGGGGCTCAGGCAATGGGGACCTGGGTGGCACATTGAGCTCTCGGGGTGTGGGGAGCAGCTGAGCTATGGGGTGTCATTCTCTGGGGCATCCCCTGCCCCAGGGCTGTGTGCAGGTTGGGCAGCAGTCACCCCTCTCCCAGAGTTTCTCCTGGCAGCCCAGACTGACCCTGCTCTGCCTCCAGGTGCGAGATGGCTGCCGGCAGCACCGTCCTCCTCCTCCTCCTCCTGCCCTGGCTTGTCCTGGCTTCACACAGCCTACCTGGCTGCAAAATCCGGATCACCGCCAAGGGGCTGGAACTGGGTAAGGGGCAAGCTGGGACCCTGACCCCGGGGCCTGGCTGCTGCTCCAGGGTCTGCACCCAGGAAAGGCTCTGCCTGCATGGGGGCGGCTGGAGAGGAAGGGGACAAGACAGGGCGATGCTGCCGGAGGGCGGCACAGCCCGGCCGTGGCCAGCCCCACTCGCTCTGCCTTGCAGTGAAACAGGAGGGGCTGCGCTTCGTGGAGCAGGAGCTGCAGGACATCACTATATCGGACCTGCAAGGGAAGCAGGGGCCGCTCCACTACAACATCAGCCAGTGAGTGCTGCCCACCACCCGCAGACGTGGCTCCCTACATCCATCGGTCCATCTGACCGTCTCTGTCCCCTCCCCTGCAGGGTCAAGGTGACAGACCTGCAGCTGGCATCTTCTGACCTGCACTTCCAGCCTCAGCAGCACCTTGTCTTCAACATAAGTGATGCCTCCATCAGCCTGCGGTTCCGCAGGCAGCTGCTCTACTGGTTCTTGTGAGCTCCCTCCCACTCCCCCAGGCACCAGCACCCTGCAGGCCCTGCTCCACCATGCCCGTTGGGTGCTGCAGCTGCCGCGCTGCTCTGCCCCACAGCTGGTAGGAGCTAAGTGCTCCTATTCTATTCTTGCTTCCAGCTATGACATTGGGTCCATCAATGCCTCTGCGGATGGAGTCCACATCCACACGGTGCTGCAGCTGGCCAAGGATGAGGTTGGCCGCCTGAAGATCTCCAACATGACCTGCAATGCCTCCATTGCCAGGATGCACGCAGGCTTCTCTGGCACGCTCAGGTACGCCCAGTCCCCCCATGTGTGCCTGGCTCCCCAGCCCTGCTTCCTACACCCATAGGACATCCCCAACCCCGACTGTGTGGAGATGGACGGTAGGGCTGGAGCTGTGGGGGAAGCCAGGTTGCCACAGAGCTGCTGTTGTGTTCTGCAGGAAGGTCTACGAATTCTTGAGCACCTTCATTGTCACAGGGATGCGCTTCCTCCTCAGCCAGCAGGTATAGCCGGGTGCAGGTGGGCAATGGAGCCTGGGGGGAGGGATGACCCCAGCAAATGCAAGGGAGGTTCCAGATCCTCATCCACACCTGGAAACGGTTCCCCTCTTAGCCGAGCCCCTTGCATTTCAGATCTGCCCATCCCTGGAACATGCCAGCCTGGTGCTGCTGAACTCCCTGCTGGACACGGTGCCTGGTGAGTGTTGCTGGGGGAAAAGGAGGGGACCTCTCACTGCGGGGAGGACAGAGCTGGGCGTGAGGCTGCTGGGTCACACCATCATCCCTGGCAGTGAGAAACTACGTGGATGATCACATTGGGATCGACTACTCCCTCCTGCGGGATCCAACTATCTCCATGGACACACTCGACCTGGACTTCAAGGTGAGTGCTAGTTCGGACGGGCCAAGCCTCCCACCATCCCTGGGGGAGCAGCCATGGCAGCCAACACGCCAGGCACTCTAGAGCAAACAGGGCGGGCTGCGCTGCAGCTGCAGCAATGGCTCCTGTTTTCTGTCCAGGGCATGTTCTTCCCTCGTGCAAGAGAGAACATGGAGCTGGAGAACCACGCAGTGGAGCCGGTGATCAAGGAGACTGAGCGGATGGTCTATGTCGCTTTCTCAGAGTACTTTTTTGACACAGCCATGCAGGCGTACTTCCAGGCGGGTGTGCTAGCCATCGAGCTTCAGGGGGAGAAGGTAAGCAGTACCAGGGTGTGGGGCTGTGCACAAGCAGCTTCTGCAGGCAGGAGCGCGAGTTGGGCACTGCCCGCAGCACATAAGTGGTGGCAGCCACTGAGCAGCTCTGCTGGGAGCCAGAGGGACTGCTTGCTCACCCTCAGTGGGCTTGTGCTTCCTGCAGGTGCCCAAGGACCTAGAGGTTTTGCTGAGAGCCACGTTCTTCGGTAGCATCTTCATGCTGGTAAGAGGAACACCCAGCCGGAGCAGGAGGCATGGAGCCACTGCTGGAGCTGAGCACAGCCCTGCCCAGGCCAGCTCCATGCCTCCGTTTCTCCTGCCCTCCCCAGAGTCCGGCCGTGGACGCTCCGCTGCGGCTAGTGCTGCAGGCCTCAGCTGCGCCCCGCTGCATCATCAAACCCTCAGGCACCTCCATCTCCGTCTCTGCCTTCCTCAACATCTCCCTAGTGCCAGCCGGACGCCCCCCCATCCCACTCTCCAGCATGGCCATGGTGAGTGAGGGCTGCTGGGAGGGCCACGCAGCCAGGGCTCCCCTGCAGCCACCCCAGCACACATGGCACGAGCATTTCAGCATGAGAAGGCTCTGCTGTCCCAAAGCAGTGGCAGAACCTGACTGCAGCAGGCATGGCCAGGCTGCAATGCTGCTGTCTCTCTCCCCAGGAAACCAAGATGAGTGCCAAGGTGTTTCTGCAAGGGAAGGCGCTGCGCGTGCAGCTGAACATGCGCCGGTAAGGCCATTGCCAGCGTCTTTTGGCACCAGTGGGGAAGGGCACCTGTGTGCCCTACTTAGGGCTTTCTCCTCTGCAGGTTTCGCATCTACTCCAAGCAGTCTGCGCTGGAGTCACTCGCGGTGAGCAGAGCTGCCCTCCCACAACCCCCACCAGAGCAGGCTGAGGAGGGGCTGTGCTGTGCCAGGCACCCCTCATGCCCCCTGCTCACCCTGGCTCCTCTCTCCCCAGCTCTTCTCACTGCAGGAACCACTGAAGACCCTGCTGCAGCTGACCATCATGCCCATCATTAATGGTAAGCACCCACACTGCTCATGGGGCTGCGCCTGGAGCAGCAGCACAGCAGGACACAGCTCCATCCCCCGTCTCTCTCCCTCCAGAGAGGACTAAAAAAGGGGTGCAGATCCCACTGCCGGAAGGGATGGACTTCACCAAGGAGGTGGTCACCAACCACGCGGTATGATGGGGACATCCCCGGCTCTAAGCACAGTGGCCATGCCCTGCTGGGGCAGAGCATGGTCCCACTCAGCCTTCCCTAATCCTCATCCCCTCTGCAGGGATTCCTCACCGTGGGAGCCGATCTCCATTTCTCCAAGGGGCTGCGGGAAGTGATTGAGAAATACCGCCCGGCCCCTACCGCTCCCATCCAGCCCAGCTCACCCAGTGTGGATCCTCTGCTCTAGTTCTCTCCCCTTGCTCCATCATCCCGGAATGTGGGCAGATCCCGGGCTGGACCCATAGGCTGTAGGTAGAAAGCAGCTTTGCCAGTAGCGCTGGCATTTCCTGCAGGGCACCCTGTGCCCTGGTGGGGAGCAGCAAGGTGGAGACGGCTGCTCTGGGAACCCCTGCTGCACCCCTTGCCCTGCACCAATAAACCACTCCACTCCAATCTGTGCAGCCTCATTGCTTGGAGGATGTGCCCACACTGGGGACCACATGACTACCAGCTTGTGGGGAAGAGATGGGGAAGGAGGCAGACAGCATCCCTTGGCTCAGCTCCTCAGGAACGGTGACAGAGGGGCAGGGAGTAATTGCAGACCTCTGCTTTTGCAGGCAACTCACTTCCAGGTGGGGTGATGTGGACTCCTCAGTGTGGGGCTGTTGTTCTCCTTGGAGAGCAAACCAGAGGGCAGTGCAAGGATTGGGCAGTGAGAGGCAGAACCACGTTGTTCAGAGAGTTTATTGCAGGTTCCCAGGAGTACTGCTTGCCCTGAGCAGTGAGCAGGTGGTGGGATTGTCTTCACGGTGAGCCTCCTTCACCAAGATGTAGGAGTAGTTCAAAGCGGATAATGAAGCCCCTGCAGGAGCAGCCCCAGCTGCCTGCAGTGTGAGCTGTGCCTTCCCTGCATGGGGCTGCTGCCTCAGAGCCCATCCAGGGCTGTGTGCGTGTAGGGGCAGGGGGAAGTGGCAGGAGCGCCTTGGTCCCGACAGGAACCGGCTTCCCCCAGACAGGAAGGAGACGGAGACAGGAAAACCACAGCCGAAACAGGGTCACGGCTCCTCACCAGCCAGGACAGAGCCCCGGGGACTCCGTTTGCCCCCACCCACCCCAGCAGCCCCATCCTTCACCCTGTCCAGCTGGGCCGGAGCTGCAGGAGGGACCCTTCTCCCGGGGCAGCCCGGGCGCAGCCACGAGGAAGGGCCGTGCAGGGGAAGCTGGGGCACCAGGTGCTGCCTCCACAGCTCCTAGTATGGCTCATTCTTAATGAAGCGGCTGAACATGGTGAAGGCAGCTAGCGGCCGGTCCGTGGGCACCATGTGGCCGGCTCCCTGTGGGGAAACAGGCAGCAGCAGGATCAGTGCCAGCCACAGGGCCACCACAGCCATTGATGCCCAACTCCAACCATGGCCCTGGCCCCAGCTCTCCAAGCCCCTCAGCCCTACCTTGATGGTGACGAAGGCAATGTTGGTGAATTCCTTCACAAAGCCCCCAATCTGGTTCTCTCCTCCCTCAGTGTAGAGCCAGGGCCGGCGAGCCACCTGCACCTGGGGCCAACAGCAGCACCTCAGGCACCTGTGCCCACCTGCAGCCAGCGCCCAGCCTGGCCCCGGCTCTGCCCACTTACCTTCTGGCAGAGGGAGTCTACAAACCACTCATCCCCGAGGAAGTTGCAGGCCATATCAACATCCCCATTGTACACCAGGATCCGGTATTTCTGCAGAGCAGGAGCAGAGTGAGCGCTATGCGTGGCAGCAGTCCTGGCCCTGTGGGCCACTTTGGCAGCACCAGGCTGCTCCCGGGCACGCACCGTGGCTCCAAGTAGCTTCAGGTACTGGTCGTTCATCTGCATGTACAGGCGCTTGTAGCTGCGGTTCACCTCAAAGCTGCGGAGGGAGTGTGGGCGTCAGGTGGCTGCTTGGACAGGCAGCAATCCCCACACTGGAGCTGACTCACCTGCACACGTCCCAGTCTGGAGCATCTGGGGAGATGTGGAGAGCCTTGCGCACCTCTGGAGCATTCAGATACGTGCGGGCAGCTGTGGAGTTGGTGCAGGGTGGGTCCATCCTCACCTTTTTCCGAGCTACTGGCATCCGGAACAGGTTCTAGGAGAGAGTTGGGAGAGTCTCTGCCACAGCAGCTCCAGGTGCTGCCCTGTGGGAGCAGCTGCTCTCTGCTCCCTCCTGCCTGCAGCCTGGTGGCATTGGCATGTGGGCTCACCTGCCGCCAGGAGAACCTCATTGGCATCCGCATGAAGGAGTTGCCCAGGTCATGTGTGATGAGGTACTCGCCCTCGTACCTGCAGCCAGAAAGAGCACAGGGACTAGCTGAAAGCTCTGGAGGAACAAGGACTCAGGATCCTTGCCGGAGGAGTCCTCACAAGCAGCCAGATACAGCAGGACTCCTGCCCAGCCCACTACATCCCTCTGCCAGCCCGGAGACCCATTCATTCAGCCCTGGGGCCATTTGTACCTCACACTCCCAGGGACACCACCCTCACATGGGGCATAGAGGTTGTAGATATTGAGGCCGGACTCCTCTACGATCTGAATCATCTCCTCCATCTGCAATACGAGTGCAAGAACAGTTTGGAGTTGGTAAGACACTTGAGGGACCCTGAGACCCATCCAGAGCCAGGCAGGGTTTGCTGGGCAGGTGCTCAGGGGCGCTGGTTCCCCCCACCTTGAGTGTGCAGTTCAGGTTGGAGTTGTCGTGGAAGTTGCACTTCCCTTGGGAGCAGCAGAAAGCCTGCAAGTCCCTCCAAAGCCTGCGGGCAGATAACAGGGCACTGAGCCACCCTGCCCAGGTGGCAGCGCAGGCACAAAGTCAGCAGCCACAGCCACACTGCTCGCACTCAGCATGACACCCTGGGCACCCGTGAACACACACACATGGAGCTGTCCCCACAGCCCAGCTGCTGGCCCAAGGCAGGCAACCAACACCTTCCCTGGGACCCCCAACCCAGACCGTGCCCCCATCCTGCTCACGCAGAAACAGCACATTGAGCTGCTCTGCCTCGCTTACTCAGTCCCCAGCAGACCGTGGTAATAGGCAAAGTAAACGAGGGAGTTGTCATTGATCTCGTAGGAGGAGAGGCCGTTTCCCACAGCGATTCCCTGCGAGGCAAGCAGAAAACAACTCTGTTGTGTTCCCGCTCCCTGCAGGGCGGTGGGCAGGAAGCAGATGCGGCACTGTTTACTGCACAGAGGGAACAGGAAAGGTTGGGGGTGCCTGAGAATGCTGCCCTGCTCCAACTCGGCAGGGACAGACACGTCCACCAGCAGCTGCTGCCAGCACCCCAGGAGAAGATGAAAGGCTGAGGCCAGACCTGCCCCGTGCCACACGTGCCTGCTGTGTGGCTGCTCCCCACCACAGAGCTGCTGCGGAGCCCCAGCACCAAGTCCTGCGCTCCCAGCTCGGGCTCCAGCCAGAAGCTGAGCCCAGCCGCTCACCTTCAGGTTGAGACTGGGATCCTGCATCACCCACTCAGCCAGCGTGGGGATGTAGACCCCCCCATAGCTCTCCCCGGTGAGGAAGAGATCGTTCTTGGAGTACTCAGGGAAGAGACGGAGGAAATCTTTCAGTGCCAGGTAGTTGTTGTGAGCAACCTGCAGGCAGGAGCAGCGCAGGGTCAGGCGTGTAGCAAGAGCCCCAGGGGCAGGCGGGAGGCAGCTCCCTCCCAGCAGCCCAGGTCACTCGCCTCTGTGTCGTTCGTGGCATACTTCTTGTCCTCAGAGTACGAGAAGCCGACACCAGCAGGGGACTCCAGATAGAGAATGTTGGCGATCTGCAGGGAGAGCAGAGGTGCTGGGGATGAGCGGAGACTCCTCCTGGCTCAGTGAGGTACAGGGCTGCAGGCTCTGGGAATCAGCAAAGCCTTCTCCTGGCTCAGTGAGGCACAGGGCTGTGGGCTTTGGTGATCAGCAGAGCCTCCTCCTGGCTCAGCGAGGCACAGGGCTGTGGGCTCTGGGAATCAGCAAAGCCTTCTCCTGGCTCAGCAAGGCACAGGGTTGCAGGCTCTAGGGATCAGCAGAGCCTTCTGGCTCAGCGAGGCACAGGGCTGCAGGCTCTAGGGATCAGCAGAGCCTTCCGGCTCAGCGAGGCACAGGGCTGCAGGCTCTAGGGATCAGCAGAGCCTCCTCCTGGTTCAGCAAGGCACAGGGCTGGTGGCCTTGCCAGTGGCACTCCTAGGGGTGCCGGGCCTGCCCCAAGGCTGCACTTGCAGGGCCACATTCCTGCCTGGTTTAAGTGTTGTGTGTGGGAGGCTCCTCTTCACAGAGAGGGCAGGAGCACCGGCTCAGGGCCCCTTCTCCTCACAGCCACTAGCACTCATACCTTGTTCCAAGCATAGTCATTGTACTTCAGCGTGACCCCATCAGGCTGGACCTAGGGAAGCAGAGGACAGTGAGGGCTGGCAACGCCACGCTGGCCCCAGCGGGATAGCTCGTGCCACACAGCCGGCTGTCCCTTGTGACCCCAAGTCACAAGATGCTGCAACTACTGACCAGGAAGGGGCCGTGCTCCTTCAGAAAGCCCTCCATGGAGCTGCAGCCGGGGCCGCCATTCAGCCACAGCACCAGGGGGCTGCCCTGGGGGTTGCTCTGGGCCTCCACAAACCTGCGGACACTGGGCTGTCAAAGCATCTCCCCACCCACCT
Organism: Coccyzus lansbergi; assembly: GCA_033558105.1. Lineage (NCBI taxonomy): Eukaryota > Metazoa > Chordata > Aves > Cuculiformes > Coccyzidae > Coccyzus > Coccyzus lansbergi. The sequence goes on from JAUMJK010002421.1 coordinate 9,957, forward strand.
GCCTGGTCCCATTCAGGCTTCCTGGCCCCTCGCTGTCCCAGTTGCTCTCCCTCCTGTCCTAACTACATACAGCCCCAGCCACTCTACACCCCATCCCCAACCCTGGCCACTCACCCTCCCTAAACCCCAACTCCAACTCCAGCCACTCACCCCCCCAACCCCGGCTGCTCACCTCCCCCGGCCCTGGTCACTTGCCCCTCCAACCCCAACCCCTCACCCTCCCAATCCAAATCACTTGCCCCCCAAACCCCAACCCCAGCCACTCGCCCCCACCCAGCCCTGGTCACTCACCCCTCCAACCCCAACCCTGGCCTCTCACCCCCCCAACCCCAATCACTTGCCCCCCAAATCCCAACCACTCTCTCTCCCTAATCCCAACCCTGGCCGCTCGCCCTCCTCAATCCCCAACCGCTCACCCTCCCCAACCCCAACCCCTTGCCCCCTAAACCCCAACCTCAGCCACTCACCCCCTCCAAACCCCAACCCCAGCCACTCACCCCCCCCCCAGCCCTGGTCACTCGTCCCCCCAGCCCAATCACTTGCCCCCCAAACCCCAACCACTCACTCTCCCCAATCCCAACCCTGGCTGCTTGCCCTCTCCAATCCCCAACCTCAGCCCCAGCCGCTCACCCTCCCCAACCCCTTGCCCCCTAAACCCCAACCTCAGCAGCTTGTCCCCCCGAACCCCAACCACTCACCCCCCCAAACTCCAACCCCAGCCGCTTGCCCCCCTAACCCCAACTCCAACCCCGGCCGCTCGGCCCCCTAACTCCATCCCAACTTCTCACCCCCACAACCTCAACCCCAACCTCGTCTGCTCGCCCCCACCAAGCCCAAGCCCAGCCCCTGCCGCTCGCCCCCGTCCCGTACCAGTAGTGCAGGTGCTGCCCCGGCCCCGCGCAGAGGTACCCCGAGTATTGGCGGAAGGCAGGCTGCTTGGGGAGCCCCGGCAGGAACTTCACCTCGTGTCCCGGGGGCGCGGCGAGGCTCAGCCCCAGCAGCAGCGCGCACAGCAGCGGCCCCAGACCCATCTGCGGGGGGGAGGCACGGGCGGTGGGGGCGCTGCCGGTGACCGGTAACGGCCCCACCGCCGCCGCCGCCCGCGCCCCCCGAACCCGCACCTCGGAGCTCCCCGCGCGGATCCCCGCGCGCACGTGACACCCGCTCATATGACCGCGCGGTCACGTGACGGGGCGGCGGCGGCCAACCCGCGCCTGGCGCGCGAGGGGAACCCGAGGTGGGGGCGGAGCTTCACCGGGAACCCCGGGGACAAGCGGGTATCCCTGGGCATCCCCAGGCACTGCAGGGACAGCTGGCATCACCGGGAGCATAGAATCATAGCATCACCAGCTTGGAAAAGACCCACTGGATTATCGAGTTCAATCATCCCTTAACAAACACTAAACCACGTCCCTCAGTGCCTCGTCCACCATCCCTTAAACGCTGGTGAAACTGCTCCTTGAATCCTGTGTTCAGTCTTGGGCCCCTCACCACAAGAAGGATGTGGAGGCTCTGGAGTGAGTCCAGAGAAGAGCAATGAAGCTGGTGAAGGGGCTGGAGAACAGGCCTTATGAGGAACAGCTGAGAGAGCTGGGGGTGTTTAGCCTGGAGAAGAGGGGGCTGAGGGGAGACCTCATTGCTCTCTACAACTACCTGAAAGGAGGTTGTGGAGAGGAGGGAGCTGGGCTCTTCTCCCAAGTGACAGGGGATAGGACAAGAGGGAATGGCCTCAAGCTCCACCAGGGGAGGTTTAGGCTGAACATTAGGTAAAATATTTTTATGGAAAGGGTCATTGGGCACTGGCGGAGGCTGCCCAGGGAGGTGGTTGAGTCACCTTCCCTGGAGGGGTTTAAGGGACGGGTGGATGAGGCACTGAGGGACGTGGTTTAGTGCTTGGTAAGAATGGTTGGACTTGATGATCTGCTGGATCTTTTCCAACCTGGTGATTCTATGATTCTGTGTTATCTGGGAACCATGGGGACAGTGGGCATCACTGTGCACAGTGGGGACAACAGGGATAATGGGCACTGCGATACCAGAGCACTGTTGGGCATCACCAGGCATCATGAAGATGACAGGGCATTGCCAGGCACAGCTAGGTGCCACTGGGCATGGTTGGTCACAGCCGGGCACGACCCAGCGCCCTGGGGAGCTCAGTTGTATCCAGGAGCCGTCAGTCCCTTCTCCCACAGCACCAGCCCCGCCGAGCCTGCCCAGCCATCCCCTCCTCGCAGCAGCTGTGACTGGTGACAGAGACACAGCTAAAAATAGCGCTGGCGGCCATGGCTGCCCGGTGCCGTCTCACGGCCCGCTTCCACCATGTCCACGGTGCCAATGTCCGCCTGGATGCCTCGCGCACGCGAGCCACGCGGGTGGAGAGCTTCGCCCACGGGCTCTGCTTCAGCCAGGAGCCACTGGCACCCGGGCAGATCTTCCTGGTGGAGATCGAGGAGAAGGAGCGGGGCTGGTGCGGGCACCTGCGTGTGGGGCTGACGGCCCTCGATCCGCAGCACCTGCAGCCCGTGCCCGAGTACTCGCTACCGGACCTGGTCAACCTTGGTGACACCTGGGTGTTCGCCATCACCCGGAGCCACAACCGTGTGGCTGTGGAGGGGGAGGCGGCACAGGTACCCCCTGGGGACCCCTTCCTGCTGGCGGAGCGGGTGCGCATCCCACGGGACACGCTAGTGGGGCGCAGCAGACCCGGGCGCTACAGCCACATCCTAGATGAGTTGTACAGGACAAACGTGCTGCCCGCCACCGCCCGGCGCAGCCGCATCGGTGTGCTGTATGCCCCGCAGCCCGACGGCACCGCCGACATGCACATCGTCATCAATGGCGAGGACATGGGACCCAGCGCCCGGCACCTGCCCACCACACGCCCGCTCTACGCCGTGGTCGACGTCTTCGCCTCCACCAAGAGCGTCCGAGTGATCCCAGTGGAAGACGGCTGTATGTATCTGCCCCCTCTGGGGGCACATCCATGCGGGCAAGGACCTGGGGGCCTCTGGCGGGGTCATCCCATATTCCCAGCAGAGGGAGTGTCGGAGAGGGGCTTGGGGCAGAGGGACACGGGGTGTAGGGGAGCTTTCAGTGTCTCCTGAAAACTCTGCCATGCGAGGGTTCACACCAGCTACTGGCAGCAGTGTTCAGGCAGAACCCACCGTGGCCACCCTCTGCGAGCAGAGCGATGGAGGGGGCTGCTCTGGTCCTGCACCACGAGGCTGTGCTCAGCCCCAGCCAGGCAGACGCCCTGACCGGAACCCAGCACGAGTACCCCTGGAGCAGCTTTTCTGAGGCTGGTGAGCCCTTGCTGTGTTAGCCTCACCCCACATCACACGGCAGCGCGGAGCCAAGCAACCTCCTGCTTTGGCACCAAAACATCCGGTGGCATCACGCTGCCTGCCCCGGCACGCACGCTGTGCCCCCACGCCTGCCGCGTGCCTGGCTGTGCGGCACCCTGCACAGACACCCCATGATGCCATCCAAGGTTGGGCAACAGCCAGTGTACCTCGGCCACTGGGGAGGGGCTGGGAATGCCGCGCTGGTCAGTAGCCCTTGTGAGGAGTCAGGCTAATTATTGCTAATTAGCACTGTGCTGCAAAAATCAACAGATGCTGAGGATTAGGCAAGACGAGAGCCAGGAGAGGCAGTCCCAGGGTGCTGCTACCCCCACTGCTGCAGCCACTGCATCTCTCGCTGGGGTAAAGTTCAGCTGCTTTTGTCTCAAGGCTGAATCCCGGGATTCTCCCTGCTTGCCACTGTAAACCAGCTTATCCAAATGGAGGTTAAAGGTTCCCAGCTGCCTGTTCCGGGAATGTGCAGGGGGCAGCCATCCGGAGCAGGCTGTGGGATGCAGCCAGGCTGCCCTCACACTAGGGCCCATAGTCAGCAAGGTTCACGCGCTGGTAGCACTCACCTCTGGGATCACGGCTCCCTGTGACCACTGAGCCCTCACCAGAGATTTCAGCAGCTCCTGTTCCTGCTGCTCTTCTGTAGGGCTTACAAACTAATCTCGGTGTGGTTCAGCTCCTGGTGCCGTGGAAAGCAGAAGTGAGCAGTGGAGCTGCCGGCAACGCGCAGTGCAGTGCCAGGGGCTGGGACAGGAGGGGCGAAAGCCAGCCCAGGCTGGGCATGCCACAGCCCCATGTTGAGGCAGAGATAAGGGCTCCAGCCATCTGATAGCAGCCCAAGGTCAGAACCAGCTGTGCACAGTGTGCTTGTGTTCGGCAGCTCCCAGTGCTGGCACGAGCCCCCAGCAGCATCCCATTGTCAGCAGGAGCAGGGCAACATGAAGAGCCACTCCCCAGCCCCCAGAGAAAGCACAGTAAAGTGGCAGTGGTAACACACGGCATGAGCACTTAACTGTGCTCCCAACTTTCCTCCCCAAATGGAGAGAACTTCCCTGGCTGGGGCCCACGAGCTCCCATCCCAGCCACAGCCCTCGGTGCTGCTCTCCAGCACAGCCAGCGCAAGCCTGGGGCAGAAACAGTGCAAGTTCACCCAGCACTACCCTCCAGGTGCCTCAAAGACCTTCTCCTGCCCCTCCTCCTGGCCCCACCAGCAGCTCGGCCAGCTCAGCTGCTTTTAGTTTAGTATTTGATAGGAATGGTTAGACTTGATGATCTGATGGGTCTTTTCCAAGCTGGTGACTCTATGATTCCCTCTGCTCTCTTCCAGTCCCGTCCCTGCAGACGCTCTGCCGGGTGGTCATCCAGAAGCATATCGTCCACCGTGTGGCCATCGATGGCCTTGACCTGCCCATGCCACTGAAGAGCTTCTGCAAGCATGAATGAGGTGTGGATGGCCCTGCCACCAGCTGACCCTGCACCAACAGACCTCACGGGCCCTGTGCCCCTGCTGCCCTGGCATATTCTGTGGTGCCACCGGACCAACAGCCGACACAGGAGCACAGGCAGAGACTCTCTGTCTGGAGGGCTGGTGAATGGGTATGGGAACAGTTCAATAAAGAGCTTCCAGGCAGAGAGAGTGTGCCAGGGGGCTGGTACAGGGAATGCAGTGGGAGCAGGGATCGCTGGCCAACTGTGCTGGGGCTGTGCTACCACCAGCACTGCTGTGGTGGGTGCCCCAGGGCATCGGGCGGTGGCAGCGAGCAGCACAGGATCCACAGAGCCTCTGGAGCCAAGAGAGCTGGGGCTGGGACTGGCCTCCTGAGGCACAGGGCTGCAGCACAAGCCCAGCACCAGGTTGGCCCTTGATGGGGCAAGGGCAGCGCTGGGCAGGTCAGGGCTGGCACCTGCCCAGCTCCTGCCTGGGGAGGAAGGTGTAGATTTGGGGTTTCTAGTCCCCAGCCACAAGATTTCCTTCCCCATCCACGTTTCCTGTGGCTGCAGGGGAACGGCCTCCCTGAAAATTGGGAGAATCTTGGGACCCCATGCTGGAAGCAGCTCCAGAGGGATCCATCCGTGTCCTGGGAATGAGCTGGGATCTCCTGGGTGAAGTGGAGTGAGGCCAGGCCAGGTGGGGCGTGGGAGGGCACAGCTCACACAGAGGGGAAATAACAGCCAGGCAGTTTCACTATTGAGAAAGATGTTTACCACAAGAGTAGGGTGAGTTATTTCCTAGGCCTGCAGCGAGTGGGAGCTGGGTTGGGTGCCTGAGGGAAATCTGCAGCACCCAGTGAGCTGAGCCAGCAGCAGCCGTCGGTCAGGCACATGCCTGTGGCCATGGGGCAGCCACAGCCACCCAGCACAGGGTCTGGTTGGGGAGGGGATCCCACACACCGCGGCAGAAGCCAGGACCGGACTCCCTCCAGGCTGCCCAGCTTGTGGGTGATGGCAGGGCCGGAGCTGCGCAGAGCGAGGAGCAGAGGAAAAAGCCCCCTGAAAATCAGAGGGATGTCCACAGGCACCAGGGAGAGACAGCAAGGGGGTCAGCCTTCAGAAAGATCTGACAGGAAACACGAGGCTGTGTTTAGTCAGAGAGATCTGATACTGATCTGATACTATCGGATAAGGTTACAAAACCCTTTATCAAAGGAAATCCCCAACATGGGAAGTCCTGCTCTTGCCAAAAGCGAAGCGTTAACAAAGAGAGTGCTGGGGGAAACACTGATGGCGATGGAACCACAGCCGTTCGGGAAGGCCCCCACACCTCATCCCACATCCCAGCACGGCGCCTTCGGAGCGCTCTTGTGGTGAGGAGAGACGGGAGCTCGGCTCCTCTCTGTGTCCTCTCTCTCCCTTACTGTCGCTCTGTTTGCACTGCTGTGACCCCAGCACAGAGGCAAAGGGAGGGCAAGTTCCCCTTCCTGAGGAACCGAGAGCAGCTGCTGTAACCAAACAACTCTGCTGCTCCAGACCACAGGCCGTGTCACCAGCAGTGGCCATCGCCAGCCCCCCAACCAGCTGCAGGCACCACCAGGACACGAGACCCCAGGAAGCACCATTCCAAGTCCTGTCTGACCTCACGGGCTGAGCCAGCCCCACCACAGAGACGGAGGCGGCTCCCCAGCGATCCACTGCTGATTTATTTGGCTTTGTTGCACAACAGATCACAGCTGGATGCTGGAAGGACCTGCGGGCGCTGGCCACGGATCAAACAGTTTCGTCCCATGTTATTATGATCCCCTCCCACGCCGCACCACCCGGGGCTGGCTCCCTGCCACATCTGCCCTCAGCCAGGTCAGCGGCCGGCTTCCCGTCCCACACAGTCAGGAGTTCCCAAGCTGGTTCCTCGGCTGCCTGGTGCAAAGGTGACACTCGCTCAGCAGATCAAGGACCATGACTGCCCCTTCCATGATGAGGGGAATCCAGGGGAAGGGCCACTGAGGGCAGAATGAGGAATGGCCTCCTGCAGCTCCCGGAGCACTCTGAGCCACAGGAGATGAAGGATCCTACAGGAAAGCTCTGGATAAGGGAGTGCAGAGGTGGGATGAGAGGGAATGGCTTTCAGCTGAAAGGGTAGATTGAGGTGGGATCTTAGGAAGAAATGTTTCCCTGTGAGAGTGGGGAGGCCAAGGTTGCCCAGAGCAGTGGTGGCTGCTGTGTCTGGAGGTGTTCAAGGCCAGGTTCATAGAATCACCAGGTTGGAAAAGACCCATCGGATCATCGAGTCCAACCATTCCTATCAAACACTAACACATGTCCCTCAGCACCTCATCCACCTGTCCCTTAAATACCTCCAGGGAAGGTGAATCATCCCCCTCCCTGGGCAGCCTCTGCCACTGCCCAATGACCTTTTCCAGGAAAAACTGTTTCCCAATGTTCAGCCTGAGGCTCCCCTGGTGGAGCTTGAGGCCATTCCCTCTTGTCCTGTCCCCTGTCACTTAGGAGAAGAGCCCAGCTCCCTCCTCTCCACAACTTCCTTTCAGGTAGTTGTAGAGAGCAATGAGGTCTCCCCTCAGCCTCCTCTTCTCCAGGCTAAACACCCCCAGCTCTCTCAGCCGTTCCTCATAAGGCCTGTTCTCCAGCCCCTTCACCAGCTTCGTCGCTCAGGAGATTGGATGGGGCCTGGAGCCCCTGATCCGGTGGGAGGTGTCCCTGCCCAGGGCAGGGATGGGACTGGATGGGCTTTCAGGTCCCTGCCAGCCCAACCCATTCCAAGACTGTATTCTACGATTCTGCCCCTCCCCGGCCGTTTTCGAGCTCAGATCGGAGGGCACTACCCTTGCTGTCCCTCCCCCGCCCGAGGTCTCAGGGCTGTGGCGGGCGCGGGGCCCGCCCGCTGCGGCTGCCGCTGCCACCCGCGAGGCGGCGCTGCTGGGAGCTACTCCAGGACCCGCCCCGTGGTGGCCAATGAACAGGGGCCGCTGCCTTGACTGACCTTGCGATCGCCCAATCAGCGTCTCGACCACTGGTGGGCGAGGCCCTGGGCCGGCAGGCGACAGCCAATCAACAGGAGCCTCCGCCTTGATTGGCGCTGCGCTCGCCCAATCGGTGCGGCCTCTCCTCCCTCGTGGGCGGGGCCTCCGTCGGCCGTTGCTGTTGCCGGGGACGCCGGTTCCAGCGCGGGCGGCCATGGCGGCGCCG
>JAUMJK010002422.1:0-70210 GCA_033558105.1 Coccyzus lansbergi
GGAACTGGCCAATCAGCGGTGGGGAAAGGGTATCAGCCAATCCGCGCTGGGGGGTGGGCGCGGGAACTGACCAATCAGCGATGGGGAAAGGGCATCAGCCAATCCGTGCTTGAGGGGGTGGGCACCGCCCAATCCGCCCGGAGCGAGGCGGAAACTGGCCAATCGGCGATGGGGGGCGGGCACAGGTGCTGGCGGCGACCAATCAGCGCTGAGCGACGGCGGGCACTGGCCAATCGGCGCCGGAGCGGGGGGCGGGCGCGGGAGGAGGAAGCGGCGGAGCGGGAGCGGCGTATGGGTCACTGAGACCTTCCGAGGCCGCTCGCTGTTGGTCCTGCGGACACGCGGGGTCAGGCGCCGCCGGGATCCCGCTGGGAGGGCGCGGAGAGAAGGAGCCGTTGGGAATGGCGGCTCTGGAGCGGCTCGGGGAATCATAGAATCATAGAACAACCAGGTTGGAAGGGACCCATCGGATCTTCTAGTCCAACCATTCCTATCAAACGCTAAACCAAGTCCTTCAAGACCTCATCCACCCGTGCCCTAAACACCTCCAGGGAAGGGGAATCAACCACCTCCCTGCGCAGCCTATTCCAATGCCCAATGACCCTCTGTGTGAAAAACTTCCTCCTAATCTCTAGCCTAAATCTCCCCTGGCGGAGCTTGAGGCCATTCCCTCTCGTCCTGTCCCCTGTCACTTGGGAGAAGAGGCCAGCTCCCTCCTCTCTACAACCTCCTTTCAGGTAGTTGTAGAGAGTAATGAGGTCTCCTCTTAGCCTCCTCCAGGCTAAACAACCCCAACTCTCTCAGCACTCGGTGCTTCGGGCAGTGGACAGCACTCAAAGAGAATTCTTTGCCGTATACTTTAGATGCAATTCTGAATACAGCATCTCTAGAAATGATAGTGGGCAAGTGTAATACACTGTTATGTTTCTTTGCAGTATTTACACTTCTGATTTCAGCTTTTCAATCCATTACAAACTCCACTTCAGAGACAAACCAGCCAGCTCGTGTATTGCAGTAAGGGAAATTCTTGTGTTCCTTAGCCTGTTAGTGCAGATTTCCCTTCATGGCTCACAGCTCCTATTGGAGAGAATGCAAAGGCCCAGCCCCTGTGTTGGTGTGCTCCTCTGTTCCTGCCTGCCCTCTAACAGCTGTCATTTAATTCTGTGCCCGTTTTTAGAAAGTGACACTGTCCTGCCTACCATTTGTTGGCAGCTCAAGCCTTGCTGCCGCTTCCCTGTGTAAAAGAATCTACCTTAAAGTTTCATCAATTAAATACTTGGGAATTTGTTAATGAAAAGCCTTTTCTCAGTATCGTGAAAATATTTTTTTCTGAGATTTAAAATATTTTCTACAAGGTTACTAGGCTTCGGAATGGCTGCCGTGCTGTTTAAAATTAGGTTGTAAAAATCTGTTGGCAGTTAGAATAGAATCATAGAACAACCAGGTTGGAAGAGACCCATCAGATCATCGAGTCCAACCACTCCTATCAAACACTAAACCATGTCCCTTAGGACCTCATCCACCCGTGCCTTAAACACCTCCAGGGAAGGTGAATCAACCACCTCCCTGGGCAGCCTATTCCAATGCCCAATGACCCTCTGTGTGAAAAACTTCCTCCTAATCTCTAGCCTAAATCTCCCCTGGCAGAGCTTGAGGCCATTCCCTCTTGTCCTGTCCCCTGTCACTTGGGAGAAGAGGCCAGCTCCCTCCTCTCCACAACCTCCTTTCAGGTAGTTGGAGAGAGTAATGAGGTCTCCTCTCAGCCTCCTCTTCTCTAGGCTAAACAACCCCAGCTCTCTCAGCCACTCCTCATAGGGCCTGTTGAAATTAATGATGCAAAGACCTTGGTAATCTTGCAGTGATGGCATTTTCATATCAGTTGCACTGGAAGATATTTTCGGATCATATCTTTCACAAAAGAAATGCTGAAATCTGAGCCAAACAAAAAGAAACTTTTATTCTCTCAAGTAAACAATAAGTTATTGAGGCTGTTGAGTTTTCTTTTGCCTTTTCAATATAACTCTTCTCTTTTTCAAGAGTCAGCAGCAGCTCTGTAGACCAGCTACAGCTTCCCAAACTGAAGTGATAATGTTTGAGTTAATGTATGCTTGAAGTCAGTGGAATTATATGGATCTATGAAATCACCAGGCTGTGGGTCTAGGATATCCAAATAATAAAATGGAAGTGAGAGCTCTGAGTGGCAATCCAAAATAACTGTGTTTGAGAAGGCTGAAGATTGCCCTTCCTACACAGCTGTTGAAGCTACTCTGAGTCAGTTTCTGAACCCCCTGATTTTCACAGTGTATTTAAAGGCACACAGTCATGATGCCAAGTTATAAACTGCTGGCTGCAAATCTAATTCATAAGAGTCTGAGGTGTCCACTGAGAATATCGTGAATAGTAATTTTATGCCAAGCTATTCCCACTGTTAAATCAGAGCCCTCAATATGCACTGGAGTATTGATTCTGCAAAACCTTACACGCATTTCTAACTCGGCTGGAGGAAAAGTTGTTAGCATTCATGATCATTATTCAAATCGAATAAGCAACATTCTGTAACAGATTTGACTAAAGAGTCACATTTGCAGTTCTTCTCATTCAGTCACAGAGATTTCTTTCCTGCACCTTCTTAGCATCTTTTTTACACAGGAAGGAAACCTTTCAAAAGGTGACTTGCAGAATCCTGACCGACTTGGTTTGGAGGTGTGGTGCTTCAAGTACCAGGTTGCTACCAAGTGTTTTCTGCAGGGAGCTGCATGGTTGCCTGCAGGCGAGGAGTTAACCATAGCTCTGCTTTCCTGTTCTTCTCTACAGCTGCTTCGAGGCCAAGCTGCAAGAAATCCAGCTCTTCTCAGAGACAGTGGGAGGAATATTTGAATATTTTAGTAAGGAGGATGCCCTAAGTAGGTGAAGCCTCAGCCAGGAAGGCTTGTGGAAGAAGGTTATGGAAACTTACTTTTATTTCTTTCTCAAAATGCAAATTCTGAAGGAAAGACCCTGTTGGCTACAGCTGTGCTTATATTTACTGTACCGCCCCATAAGGTTTTCAGGGTATTTCAACTAACTTTACATCCTGGGCTAAGACTGCTTTTTCAAGCATGCATGGAATTAACTTTAAGCACTTGGACTTTCCCAGTAAAACCAAGTAAACCATTCACATGCTTTGGGTTAAATTGTACATTTGCGTGCACTGGCTAGTTGCTACTTAGCAGAATTTTTTCCAAGTCTTCTGCTTGGTAAATCCTCAAATACTATGGCGTTGGTTATCTCAGGGACCATCTGCCACCTTCCTCCCAGAGCAGCCTTTGAAATTCTGGGACTGGAACTCAGCGATCCGTTGGCAAGAACTTCTCTGTGAGGGCCCCGAGTGTGATTTCCTTCAGCATACCTATAACTACGTCATCACAGTCTTTCCAGGCAAAACTATGTGGCATGGGTATGTGCAGGCAACAGATTGTTAAAACTAGCTCTGATTCATGTTGTTATTTTAAAAGTCTTTTAATTAAATCTCCTGTCAGACAATACAGTGTGATTGTGTTGCAAATAAACAATGTATTTTAAGAAGTTTGTATGCACATGCACATGCATGAACACATACACTGATTATAATAACTGATAGTCCAATGAAACTGTATCAAATTTAGCTCTTGAATTCTGCCTGTGTCTTGAAATGTTATTTTGGGTGGAAACAGTGCTGAAGGCTCAACAGAAGTCTTTCTGGCTCAGTAAAATGCAAAGCATCCCTTAAGGATATGGGGTTTACAACTAAGCATTCAGAGTCAGTTAGCATCTTCGCCATAATAACATTTCCTTAGCAAAAAGCTACAGAACATAAGCATATGTGTATTTACTAACCTGTTCTCTGTGCTGAAAATTTGTTTCCATTTTATATGTGAAATAGGGGAGATCTTCAGTGAGAGGATTGGATTCAAAGTATTAAATGTAAAAAAAATAGCACTTGTATTTGCCAAAATGCACAAAACAACAACCACCAACCAGCACCACCTAAAACCACTATAGCCTTTCCTCTAACACTTTCTAAATGCTTTTGTCTGTTGCAAACTAGACCTTTGTAAATGCCAACAAGAGCTATCCTTAGTGTTACAGTCTTCTGTAAAGATTGTTCAACACAGTGTTTAGAAAATAAAAAGGAGCTATTCCTTTATGAAATGTTTGCATGCAAAAGCAAACACCTGGAAACCTGAGTTCTTTCAGAAATAGTTCCTAATGCTCAGTGAAGGGAATTAAACAGCAAGATTTATTCTGTCAACTTCTCAGCAGGCTAACAATAATTACTGCATGCTAAGAATCTTGGAAACTTAATTAATGTGGCAGCTAGAAAAGTACAAAATGTGGCCGAGAGATGTAAACCAGACATATAGACTGTAGTGAAGTGATGTGAAGAGGACAGGGGAACCTCTATGTAAATCCAAGGTGGAAAGGGTTTCTGAACACTTTGGCCATGTAGAATACTTCCTGTAAGAAAATGGGTTTGCATCTTAAATTGTAGTTCTATTCCCTTGTCATTCTGTTCCCCTTGGAGAATAATAGGAGAAAAAGGTTTTTTTATCTTTTCATCTGTTACTGCTGTGGTTTAGCAAGACGAAACAAAGAGCCAAGTCTGCCAAGTGGCCATTTCTCAGCAGGCTGCTAGCAAGTGGGCTGGCACCCATCACTTGCAGATCTGCCCTCTCAGACAAAGCTCAGTTTCAAACTACACCTGTTCAAAGACATTTTTTATAACTTATTTTTTTTTGCAGGAGGAGTCTTAAATGTTGATTAATTATAATCAATCTTTCCACTGTCTGGCTAATGAATGAAATCAAGTTTCATGCACTTGTGGATACTGTTAATTTCTTAAATAGGTTACGTGGCTTTTGTGTGTAGTTGTTTCATGTTTTCATTTTTTTTTCACAGCTGTTTTTAGAGCTGCAGAAGAGACTTAAAAGAGACAGCTGTTGTTCTTATGTAATAATGTGATTCCCAAAGCTGGATCTTTGAGGGGGAAAAGAAGACTTGAGATAAAGCGATAAGCATGGGTAAGCGCACAGAAGAGCCTGTCGTGAGCTTTAGAGGGATGTAAATAATGTTTATAGTCATTTAGTTACTTGCCTTTTTGTTTGTAGCATCCAGAAAGATTTATCTTTTGACAGCAGATGAAAGAAATGGTCTTACTGAGATTTCAGTAGTACATGCTTCCATGTTAGGACTTGTCTATCTTTGGGAAATGTACTGCCTTTCCTTTAGTGATCAAGCCATAGCGGTCGAATTAAAGCAGCATAGGAATACCCATGATATTTACCTTGTGTACACATACTCTTAATCATGATGGTAGAGGCGGCGGTACTTGTTTCTGCCACAGTGAAGTGTGACCTTGTAGACAAAGCTGTCTCTCACTGGTCACTGTCTAGAGCAGGATCTGAGCATTTCCCTGTTTCTGCTTAAATATGGACCACCTTCAGTGACCTGACTTGCTCCCCTTCCAGCGGATCTGACACCACAGTCACTAAGCACAGGCTGTGCAGCAAGCTCACTTAATCCTACCCAGTGAACACATGAGCCACAGTTTGCGTTTCAGTCTGTAAATTGTTCTTTTGTTTTGCAGGCTTTACTGAACACAGTTTTATTTCATGTGACTGTGCTATTTATGGAGGAGTAAATATTGCCGGGGGTCTATTTAAAAAGGCCAATGACCTGGATTTTTTTCCATTTGAATTATCTCCAAGAGTCAGGCATGTTTAACAACTGGCTTTTTTGCCCTTGTTGCTGTAGATTGCAATGATTTCTAACATCTTAGATCAACACCAACTAAAATCACAAAGATTTTGAGAGAAATAAAAATTCATGTAGCAGGAATGTGATCAGACCGTATGCAACCTTGCCACTTTTAGAAAAGATTAAATCCATCCTGAATAACCAGATATCAGCATAGCATGTTTTTAATCTCTGAATATTTGATATTTATTACCATTACGGTAGCTTCAGTTCATAACTCTGGTTTGTTACTTTTTTTTTTTTCACTTTTGTTTCCCCAGGTATATTTCCATATATTATAAATAAATAAACAAACCATGTTTTCAGAAAGGGAAGATTGAAACAAAGCAAATGTTCTTCTTGCTGTTCTTGTAATCTAAATAGCAGTATTGCTGTAGTATTTAAGAAGCAGGAAGTTAAATACTGTTGACAAAATAGTGCTGTGTTTTCACTTTCAAGAAAGAGCTTTGTGAATGCAAAGAGGTAGCCAAACGTCAGGAATACCAAATATGTTTGATATTCTGAAAAGATTAGCCAACCGTATTTTTTTAATGCATCTTTACTAGAGAAGGAGTAGAATGGACAACACAGATACTTCAACCATATGAGGTAGATTATGAGCATATCTTTTATATTATTCTGGCTTAACCCACGCTACACCATGGAGTAGCCATGTGATGCAAGCTGCCTGTGAACAAGTCCTACCAGTCCTGCTTAGCCCTTCAAGAAAATGCCAAGAAGCAATGGCAGAGCTTCTCTTTGGAGAGACAGTTAGTTCAACGTGTTGGGAAAAATATTCCCCAGAGCTGGTCAAACTAATAGATATTTGCATTGACATTTCTTCAAATGAAACAAAACTGAATCCTTGGAAAAGATAATTTTACAGAGAATAAAGACTTCTCTTGAAGGTTTTCCACTCAATCCCACCACTTCTTACTTCGACTTTCTCATTTTCAGTGTCCCTTTTCAAATATCAGACTATACCAGTAGGTTATTTCACATTTTAAAAAGACATAGTATTCCTTCAATCAAAATTGTTAATGTGAAATGAACTGTTGTCAGTGATACCTACAGCCTTCATTAAGATGAGCTGTACAAGTGCTGTTTCATTCTCAGTTGTAACATATGTTTTCAGTTCTCGTTTGTATTACTAAACAAGAGCTTTCAGATTCTAACTCAAACCATCTTTCAAAATTAAGTTAGCTAAAGCCCTAATTAGACAACACCGAACAGAACATATTGCAATGACTACATATGCTAGTCTGGTCTATCTCTTAGTTAAAAAGCTGCAAGATTTTAAGGAACGAAAAAAATCAAGGTATTATCTGTGTTAATAGGCATCAGAACTATCCGAGGTGAAGCAGATTAATTATAGTATAACTAAGCAAATGCTGTAATTCCTTTCTAGATTATTTCTTACTGGTTAACAAGTTAAAACATAGAACAAACTTCAAAGTAAAAAATATGCGTGCCCTCATACATGGCTCTCTCGCATTCCTCTTCCATTTTTCCTTTCCTGTAAAAACTAATGGCCTGATTCTTCTCTAGGTTTTGGAGAACATAGAACTGCCAAAGTTGTCAAAGTTACACTGACAGAAAATGTACTAACTTATGTCACTTAAGACCAACGCCTCAAATGAGCTTGGAGGTCAGATTTGCTAATTAAAAATGTAGATTTCATTTTTCTGAAACTATTTTTTTTTCTAAATCTTAATTTTTCCTTAAAAAAAAAAGAAAAATTGGAGTGTTTTTCTGGAAATTAAAGCCATCCATTTTCTGACAGAACAAATAGACAGCAGAAGTTGAGCTGATCCATAAGTAAAGCTCAGTGCACTTCTAAGAGGGCAACTCGATGCACCTGAGCTGATACTTGATAAACTTTGTCTGAAAAATAAGGCCGAAACATGTTAGGTGTTCTTTCAACACAGTCCTTGGTAGAGCAGGCTCTTCGCTGATCCCAAAATATTTTGAGATTTTTTGGTAAGTTCTGTTGCTGGTTCCTGAATTTCTTGTGTAGCGTGTCTCTGTTCTGCCCATATCAACAGCTGTATTCAACATGTGTCAGGTATTGTGCTCTGAAATATATGCCTGCTTTTCTTCTGTGCAAACTGAAGTGTTGAGAAAAAGAGGGGGTGTAGTTAAAAGATGTCTTCCAGTTTGGTTGAGTATAGGCATAGTCAACTATTTTTCTGGATCACTCTAATGGATAGAAGATGGGATTACTTCTTATGGCAACTTTTCTTTATGTTCACTTTGTTTCCAAAATGATATAGACAAATTGCTATATATATTTGATTTCTGTGGCTGGAAATGACCCATTCATGCCTCTGAATGTGTGTTCTAAACCAAAAATTGCTTTCTATTTTCAGCAACTTTTACCACAAAGGTTTCAGAGGATGTATAAGTTCCTGCTTTTTTATTTTAAAAAGTGCCTTTACTGTAATCCGGTATTGAATGTCCTGCTGTCCACACATACAATAAACACCACAAAGCTGTATTGATACTTAAATGTCTTTAGTGTTTGTTTGCCTTGTCCAACAAGGCAGTTGGGATTTCAAACACGTGCATTTATTTCTGCAGTTTTATTATTATGATTGCCTACCTGTTTTTCTAGGATAAAAGAAAAAAAAAGGATGACATTTCAAAATCATTGTTACCAAAGTCTTACTTAAATATCTGAGTTGATTGACTTGGCCGGTCAGCTTCTGCGTATGAGATTAAAGTAGGCTCAGTCCTGTGCTCTGTCTTAGAAAGCATCCTTTTTAAACAAAATTTAAACTTTACTTGATCCCAGGCATATGGGGTGGGCAATGTGTTCTACATATCTTATGAATTTTTGACAATGTTATTATTAATGTCATATTTTTAATGCAGAACAGACCGTCTGCTGACTGGGTCTATACCACGTACTTGCCTGAGTGATGAAGAGCCATTAACTTTAATGGCTGTACCAGATAAAGTGGAAAATTCTCAGACAGGAAGGAGGAACAGAAATTAAGAGAATGGCAGTTCCAGAGGGACTCATAGGGAGAACAAAAGGGAGGATTTTTGAAGTGCTTCAAAGGTTTTGAATGGGAAATAAAGGCGATTTTTTTAAGCAGAACTAAAAAAGATCTGATTTAGCTATAAGATCCTACAATATCAAAGGAGGGCTAATGATTTTGAGGAGAAGCAAGGAGATGCAAGAAGACTGAATATGTGTAAAAGGGTGCCTGATGTATTGCCAAATAACGATGTATAAACCAAGGCTTGGAAAAATATTAAATTTTATTATTCTCTGCATGACTGTGTATTTCTCTGACAAGCTAAGTACAGAGTCACTTGTTTTAGAGTTCTGTACAAAGTCTGCATGGTTATGAACACTGCTTTGCACAGACACCCAAAGATTTACATACAGCCTGATCCTACCTAGCGCAGGCACCTACCTGAAATACCTGAATGCTAAGCCTGATAACCAAGGTGCTCTC
Organism: Coccyzus lansbergi; assembly: GCA_033558105.1. NCBI lineage: Eukaryota > Metazoa > Chordata > Aves > Cuculiformes > Coccyzidae > Coccyzus > Coccyzus lansbergi. The sequence goes on from JAUMJK010002422.1 coordinate 9,222, forward strand.
TGGTCAGTGGAGTGATCTAGGCACTCTGTAGTGGAAAGTCACATCTCAAGTGGGCTGAATTGCTCTCTGGAGACCACCTGTCTCTCTCCACTGATTACAGAAGTAGCTTACCATGACCGCTATGCTGTGTAGGTGCCGACCATGACCAAACCTTTGGCTTCTAAAGGCCAAAACATCTGTAAAGCTGGAGCTATGGAAAGGGATTCATGAAGATCACCAGTAACCTGAGACTATGACTATACCTGTAAATTAAACAGTGCAGGGATTGTTCCCAGGTACTGGGACTCTCCCATCTCTGTCACAATGTTTCTGGAATGGCACCTGGCCCAGGCTGACCTTCCCAAGCCTCCAGTGTGCCACATACATGCGCTGCCTTGGTTTTGAGGTTGGGAGTGTTTTCTTAATGCCAAGAACTGGTTTCCAAAAATACTTCATGAGAATAGAAGTATACTTAACCCATGAAACACCTGGAAATTAGTTCACACTCATTTGCATTATGTGTTTGCACAACCTACAGTTACTCCTTGGACAAGTCACTGTGTTATCCCAAACTACAAAACCTCTATGTGCTTTGATTCCCTTTGTCATACTGTTCTCCTCTTAAGGAGGGAAGCTTCCCAGATACAGGCTCTTTGTTTCTAATGCCTTAGAAAGAGGCTGTCACAACCCAGACGCTTGATGCTCTCCAGGAATAGTACTGTAGATCTGAAGATACTTGGAATTCTGCGCAGATGCCAACAGGAGACTGTCAGCAGCACTCGAAGGAATAGGGCTATTTGGTTAATAGCTAGGATACTAGAATGTCCTGTTAATTTGAGTAATAATAAGCTTGTTGTTTGAAGTATTTTTCTTTTGCTAGGTAATGCAAAGTGTTCCCCTTTTTTCTTTTTATAACCATCATAATTTCCAACAATCGATTTGGGCATTTTTCTCTGCTCCATTACATTAAATAAGTTCATCGCCCTCACTGAATATATACTGATTTATGTCAGTTGAAGATCTGGCAATTTCTTCAATCTTTTCTTAACAAATCTCTTTTTTTTCTGCTCTCCTCTTCCCCCACCCCCTTTTATTGTATTAAATGTGCTGTTTTCACTGACCACTGATCTCCTTTAACTGCAACAATTTGTCACTGTAGGAATTGTAGCACCATGTGATATAGCGTTGATTTTAGTTCTGTAGGCCAGAGTTTAAATTCTTTCTGTTACTTTTATAGGTCATATCATGCTGGATGTCTTTAGTCAGGTTGCACGCTGCTATCATTTTGCTGCATCTAAACATTAATTAGGCCTTCAGAGGTGTAAATATTTCTAATAAGTTTAGGTAGGTTTTAATAACTGGATAAGGAAAGGGATCTTTTATGCAGCAGACAACCGAAACAGTAGGAGGTATTTTCCAATGCACAAGCATTGGCAGGTAAAGAGGTTTTATTAAGTGCTGTTTGGTAAAGGGTTGTGGTTCTGTGAAGAAGGGCAGAAAAAGACGGAGAAACTGAGATAGGAAAATAAGAAAGTGATTGCAACAGCCACATAAGTACCAATAGTCTGGAAATGTTAAAAATGTTTTTAAAAAGGAGAATCTTTGGTCAGAGTGATGCTTATAAAGGGGATTGGACTTACAACCAAAGCCTGTGCCTCCTGCTGCTTGATTCCCTTGGCGTTTAGAGTCATGGGATTTTTTTTTTTCTTTCTTTATAAATTAACAGAACCAAATGAAGTAATATTGGTCCTAATTTCTTCTTCTACAGAAAATTGGGAACTATGCATTCCCAATTCTAGTTAGCAAATGATTAAAAGAAGCAGGACGCTGCTCTCATGGTTACTATTCACATTCTGAAGCTTTCAGTTTTCCTTCCTTCTCAGGAAAACTGGGGAGGGACCCTACCAGGGAGTGCAGTGATAGTATGAGGGGTAACAGGTTTTAGGGGAAAAAAAGGGAGATTTAGATTAGATATTTCAGAGAATTTTATTTTTTTTTAACTCTGAGGGTGGTGAGGCACTGGCACAGGTTGCCAAGTGAAGTTGTAGATGCCCCATCCCTGAGGATGTTCAAGGCCAGACTGGATGAGGCTTTGAGCAATGTGGTCCACTGGAAGATGTTCCTGCCCAGGGCAAGTGGGGTGGAGTCAGATGGTCTTTAAGGTCCCTTCCAATTGAAAGGATTCTATGATACTATAAACTGGTGATTCTGGGTATTCCCAGAGGCACAGATCACATCCTCCTGTGGTTGGTACCCCAAGATGCGCTGCTTTCCTCATGATTAGTGTATTTCTGTGCAGAAGGTGCTATTAGGGGTAGGGAAGGTGAGGAAATACACGGTTTTATGATGCTTTCACAGTTAAAAGGTGGCATTGTCAACTGACTGCAAATTGGTGCTAATATGCTCACCAGATTTCACTTACTGCTTACTTCAGTGCAAAGGAGTAATGGCTTCCTAAGATGCTTGTTCATCTTCACAAGAGAAAACAGTAGAAAACTACTTACGCTTTTCAGTTTTCATTCTGTGTTGCATGAGTTAGAGGCATTTAAGGGACTAGTTCAACATAAAATTCCAAATCATAATAAGGCAGTAGGATTATTTTTTTTCAAATAAGAGTTTCAGCATGGTAATCAAATGATCACATGAGCATCAGAAGTTAGAATAATATTATGTTTTCTTGCTATAATATCAATGTGACACATTTGAAAGTATCAGACAATAAAATATTGGCTTCTTGAATATACTTTCTTGCAAAATTAATTGCAGTTGCCATGACCTTTAACGATGATATTTCTTCTGTAGATTCATTTAAAGAAAAGAACAACAACCTGTACAGAAGAACTAATGGATCCTGGTTTCATATGGTAGGTGTCCAATGACCTACAGTATCTTACTAACCATAGGTGTCCTCTGCAGGTCCTTATAACCTTAGTGCCCCAGTGCTCCTGTCAGCCAGACACAGATGATACCATAGCTGGCTCTGAGGTTTGCTGCACACTGACCAGCAAAAAAACCCTACAGCTTTTCAGCTCTGATATTGGTCTCTTCTCACACTAGAGTAATTGCTGTGGTCTCCCTACTACAACCTGCTTGCTGATTTGCATTGCACTTAGAAGAGCTTTTATCTTTAAGACCCTTGCCTTTCTCTCAATTGTGGTTAAAATTGGCCAACAGACTCAGGATTTGTTGCACGGGTACACCTAACGCACGTACGAACAGGCAGTGTGATTGAGAAAGTCCAATTTCCTTGAGAAAACAGGCAAATATGTAGCTACCATCAGGTTTTTCTGGGTGTAATAAAGTGAAGTCCATTGTACATACCAGCGCATCAGTCAGTGTGAGGCTGGAGGCGGCAGTCGAGGGGCACAGCTGGCTCTCATTGCCCCTCTCAGCCCCACCAGGCCCCTCACCTGTAGCCTGTACGCTCAATCCTGGCATGAGCCACACCTCACCTATGCCCAGATCTAGCCCTTCAACCACAGAGCTCCATGGGACCTGTCGCTTGGCTTGCACAAGATTTGCACCCGTGGTTCCCTTGCAACTTCAGGGTCACATATGAATCAGGCCCCAGCTCTGCCAGCTTTGGTAATGTTCCTTGTCTAGCCCCATTAATCTTCTATGGGGTCCAGGAGAGGTCATTAATCAGATTTAGGTCATCTTTAATGTGTACCCAAGAAATAATGACTTCTCAGCATTAAGGGATAGTCCCAGTTTGGGTCACTACCTCTGTGGAGCACAATGACCCTCTGCTCCAGGATAGGAGAGGTTTGTGGTTTTCAGAATGAAAAGAAATTACCAGTCGTGGGTCATAATTTGGCTACTTTGTGGTAGTGCTGTTTGTGGTTAGAGAACAGAAGAAAATGAGCATGATCTACAAACAATGCGTGTTGTATAGAGAAAAAAATGTAGCATTATTTGCAAAATAAGCTTATGAAAATCCCTGCTTTATTTACAAAGTTAATTTAATCCATCAGTTAACAAATAGTTTTTTCAAATTTGCCATTACAGCTCTTTCACTCACTACAAATTCCTATAACTCTTTTTTTTTCAGTTAAATTGTTCAATTTAAAATTTACATAAATTTATTACTACTATGATTTTTGCAGAAGTCTTCTCTAACGTGGTTTGTTTTTAATGACCTACTAGGACTTTTTTGTTCTCATGGCTGAAGAATTGTAAAAATGTAATTGTACATGCTTCCTGTCAAAATGAAAATGCTGGCTAAATGGGGTTGTACCTTTCATGCAAGTAAAGGTCCACCACTCTTCTGAAAAGGCAACCTATTTTACTTTCGAGGAATGTGTACTCTTAAATCAGACCTGCTAATTATTTTAAACAAATGGAAAATCCCCTACCTTGACCTGTTGGCTGCACTTCCTTAGATGCAACCCAGGTTATGTTTGGCCTTCTGGGCTGTGAGTGCACATTGCCGGCTCATGTTGAGCTTCTCATCAATCAGCGTCCCCAAGTCCTTCTCTGCAGGGCTGCTTTCCATCACATCATACCCCATCCTCTATTGAAACCATGGATTGCACCAACCCAGGTGTAGGAACTTCCATATGGCCTTGTTGAACCTCATGAGGTTTTCACAGACCCACTTCTCCAGCTTGTCCAGATCCCTCTGCATGACATCCCATCATTCTGGTGTGACAATTGCACCACTCAGCTTGGTGTCATCTGCAAACTTACTGAGGGTGCGCTATATCTCAGTATCTACATCATTGATGAAGATATTAAACAGTACCCGTCCCAGTATGGACCCCTGAGGGATACCGCTTGTCACGGATCTCCATCTGGACATTGAGCCATTGACCATTAGTCTCTGAATGTGACCATACAAACACTTCTTAATCCACCAACCAGTTCACCATCAAATCCAGACCTTTCCAGTTTAGAGAGAATGATTTTGTGGGGTCTGTGTCAAAGGCTTTACAGCATTCCCAGTAGATTGCATCCATTGCTTTTCCTGTGTCCACTGATGTGGTCACCCCTCTACTCCACTCTCATGAGACCTCCACATGGAGTACTGTGTCTAGGTGTAATCCTCAGTATAAGAAGGATATGGAACTGTTGGAGCAAGTCCTCTGAAGATGATCAGAGGGCTGGAGCACCTCTGCTATAAGAACAGGCTGAGAGAGATGGGGTTGTTCAGCCTGGAGAAGAGAAGGCTCCAGGGAGATATTATAGTGACCTTCCAGTACCTGAAGGGTCTACAGGAAACCTGGGGAGTGACTTTTTGTAAGGGCAGGTAGTGATAGGACAAAGGGGAATGGCTTAAAACTGGAACGGGAAAGATTTAGACTGGACATTAGGAAGAAATTTTTCGTGATGAGAGTGGTGAGACACCAGCACAGGTTGCACAGGGAAGCTGTGGCTACCCCATCCCTGGGGGTGTTCAAGGCCAGATTGGATGGGACCTTGGGCAGCCTGATCTAGTGTGAGGTGTCCCTGCCCACAGCAGGGGGGCTGGAACTGGATGATCTGTAAGGTCATACAACCAAATCCATTCTGTAATTCCATGAAATAACCCTGGTTTGTGCAGTTCTTTTATTTCTGCTATAAGGCATTGCCAAATATTTTGTGTGACTAGCAGCATTTGGTGAAGTTTCTTGATCATGTATTTACATGATTGCGTAACAATCATTATTATTTTCTAAACGTGACTTATGGAATAGTGATGCTTTATATAGGACAGAAAACCTCAATTCCATATTGTAAAGACTTAGTCTACATATCAAGTCAGATTAGCCTTGTCTGCATAGTATTGTGCAGATACTTATGCAAAATTTGATGCAACCACTTACTCATAATTGTCAGTTTATTTTTGAATTATATTTTTGTTAAGTCAGAGTCAACAGTGTGGAACTTTATATCTTTTAGAGAATCTGTAATGTGGTAGTTCCGATACTAAAAACCACCCTTTCTTTCTTTTTCCTGGTTTATCTCAGTGGCAGGTGAGAATACACAGCTTTCGCTGCTTCCTACTGCCAGTGTCACTCAGGACTAAAACCAGGCAGTTACTAGTGTTCCACAGTCTTGTAGCAGGAGCCAGAAGTTAGTCTTAGAACATATTTTTAAGCAAGGAAAATTGCAAGGTAACTAACTTTTTGATCCTTGTCATCATATCTGAGCAACACCGAACTAAGAACTGATAGCTCAGAGAAACTATCTATTTGAATACTTACCCACACCAATCAGTAAGAGTGTGTCTCACATCTCTGGAACCTTCACAATGAACCATCACTAGCTATGAACTGCTAGAATGGGCAGAAATGGGATTTTAGAAATGGGAACTGGCTTGTATTTTAGCTCTTGGGTCAGTTTGCTCAAAGCCCAGGAAATTTAAATGCAGATTGAAACTTTCCATGATTCATAGTGCATGGCCAGCAGTAGTTCCTTATGTTATAATGAGGACCTGCAGTTTTAGTATTATATCCACTTTTATGAGAGAAGAATAAAGCAGCTGGTCAATGGTGCTGTTGTGCAGTTTCCACTGAACACTGCTGCTCTTATATGAGTGGTTTTGTGGAGTGATGTGTGCTCTTGTATGGGTTTTTACTTGCTTCTTTGATTACTTATGTTACTACCTTCCAGTATTTTTCTTTTACACTGGCCCATTTTTCTTTATAATTTATTTTACTTTATTGGCAGTTGGCCTCACTTTTGTGATATGACATCCTGAAATGTTGCATCAGCAGTGGAAAAGAAGCGTGAATTTCAATACCTCATGACTGCAAGGATGTTTTAAACAAACAAAAGAAATTCCTTGGGCTGTGCTCACAAGTTTAGTGTACAGCAACTGTACAGGAAAGAAACAAATGTGGTTCCAGGGCCCAGATGAAATACACATAAAGGTGGTGCTCCTACACATAGTGGTGAAAACACTCCGTAACACTGAATGTTGTTGTCTTCTACCTATTGATAGTGGCGTGTAGAGAGTAGTCCTTATCAAGCACTCACTTGTATGCTGGCTGAGGCAGGAGAATCTAGGATTCAAACTGGTTCCTTTTAGGGACTTGGCATATTTATTTTTCATGAAGCCTGCATCTGATGGTAGAGTCCTGAGATGCAGAACTCACCTGAGACTGCCAAGGATCTCTTGCATTGGGGAGGTTTTCTACAAAGGCTTGAGAACCTGCACTTCTATACCAACCATGCAACTTCTGCACATGGTTATTTTTATCTATATTCCAGAATAGCTCCAGGCCTGTTCCCTGGGTACTGGATAAGCCTACAGAAATATAGTAATTACTTGAAATTATATACATATATATATATTTCGGACCTCAGTACTCATACGGATTAACACACGACTGCGTGGATTCATAGAGATTAATCTTGGGCACATAACTATGGTGCTTTAATTAGGGATCTGTGTTCCCTCCCCAATCAGTGGAGAGAGGCAGTTGATAGATGGGCTGAAGTTACATTCTTACTACCTCAGTGAGCTGGGGATGATTAGATGTCAATGCTTAAAAGACTCAGTTATACGTTTGTAGTCAAACAGAGTTAAATGTTCCATCTCTGAAAGATGCAGTAATAAGGGAAGGAGAAAAGTAACTGTGTCACCTTGGATGAAAGGCTATTGTGCTTGCATTGAGCAGGCTGCATATGCACAGTCATGCTAATGTCAGCTAGGAATTTCAGCAGAAAACTAGGTGAGAAGCTATATGGGTAGGACAAAAGGGGACATGGCTACATGAGAGGCCTCCTAAAGTCATGGTCAGATAAAGGCAAAGGAAAAGGTGATATGCCAGACAAAGATGTAGGTGGGTTGTTTGGTTGACCACTTGTCTTTTTGTTGCCCCTTTTTAATGGTTGTGACTCGTAATAACTGGAAAATGGGTGGAGAGCCACTGAGTAATGGGGACAGGGAGACAACCTGTGGCAGGAGAAGAGAGGAAGGGCCAATGGGATAGCCACTCGGGACTGTATCCAAAGATTAGAAGTACACCTCAGTTCTGAAGCTAGAGGTTGGAGACATGAGAGTGGGAAGCTTGCCATTGCTATCTGTGCTGGGATTGCCAGGGCAGCTGGGAAAGCTAAACCTTGTACGGACACTGCACCTCAGCCTGCCTGTGAGGCTGCTGTAGCAGGTGAGCAGCTCTAGAGCACTGACAAGGAGGACAGCGGGACCTCCACACATCTTTGTTTCTGCTTCAGATACAAGAAAGCACATATCATTCAAGATGTTTGCAAAACCTTTGCTAATAGTTGTATTAACTCAAAATAGCACACTTGATAATTGCCAAAACTGTAGGCAGGCCGTATCTTTTGGTTATGGCTTTGGTACAGTTTGTTTTACTCAAATTTGAAATGGTGCTATTTCTAATGAACCCTTAAGAACAAAGATATAAACATCAGAATGAAGCAACTGATTCATAGATTTGAAAGCTATCTTCTCCTGCTCGGGATTGTTATTGACTTTTGTTTTCTTAACAATTTTCTGGTTTTAACTGAGCTTCACTACTGTGGGCATTGAAGTCTTCTGTGGCTGAGTGATTTATGAGGTACAATGGCTTTAGATAAGGGATCATCACTGGCTGAACTTTCTGAAAGCTTGGGCTCTTTGGGTCACTCATTGGGCCAACCTCTATGAATAATATAGGCTATCTCCATTTCTTAAACTCCTTAATTTGAAATTCTGAATAATGTTTCCTGAATCTCATTTCTCAGCAGTCGTATATTTGAGTGACTTCTAAGTACAATGACATTCTGTTGGACATTCAAATTGCATTCAGATCAAGTGGTTTCCTTATCTGCCTTAACATTTTACCTCCTGACCTCCTAAATCCATATGGCAAGTGGCAAACGTGATGTGAATCATAGCTATACCATGTTTTTACTCTTGTACTGCATTTCTGTGGGTACATCCAAGTTAAGGCTTCCTTCTAAAATACCAGGTTAAGTATTCTAATAAAATTTCCTCTGTCTAGGGATGAGCACAAACCTTACACAGCACTCATATGCTGCTTAGCCCCTCAAAATCAGGCTTCTTTGCAGCTTAAGGGATGTGTAGGATTCACAAAGAGTGGTCAATTTAGTACCTAAGTCCTTGAGGTCTGTTTGTGAATCCACATATTTGCAAAGAAAAGCAGGCTGGTGTCCGCAGCAGCTAGTAGAGACCAGCCACCTTCAGCCAGTAAGTCCACTTGTGAACATAAGCGGGATTCTTTTCATTTGTGGTTGCTGCCAATTCACACTCTAGTTACTCTTTAAAGCTCAACCTTCCTTGCAGCAAGACAATTTTGTTTTAAAATCAATCCTGATTCATCTGACCATTATCATGTTTTACAACGTGCAGCTGGAATAAGAAGAGCCCAGAAACAGAGAGCCCCATGGTGCCAGCAGCTCATGGCGTCCACTGGCCATGCGCTCTTCTTCAAGGCACACTACGCCTGTAAATATCACGAAGGGCAAACTCCTCCGTTAATGACCTTTTGCAAGACTCTGTCACAAAGCCCATTCACTGCAGAATTTTCTCTCTTCACATACAATACAAACAAAAGTTGAGATTGCTGAAAGATGAAGCCTTTTGCTCTGAGACTTGCTAATTTCAGTTTGCAGACATCTCTGAGTAACGAAATGAGTCAGATGATTATTATTTACTCATCTGCTCTGCATTTTCGGCTGTCTTAATTGTCTCAGTTGTAGCTGGAATTGTTGCTTTCTTGAAAACAAAGGAAAGGTTTGAAAGACGAGCAACTTATTGCAGTCTTCACTCTTTTGATTACAAAAAAAACCCCAGCATCTACAAGGCTGGCAGCCATGTTAAGGCCTAAGATAATGTACTTTCCTGCAGCATTTAGAGGGGTAATCCAAGTTTCTAGTCTGTAAGGAGTATTAGAAGAGATGCAGAGTTGGTAATACCGGGGTACCCAACGGCAAGGCTTCCAAGCATCCCTGCACACAGACGGACCCCAAGCCCTGCCAGTTTCTGTGCTTATGGGACTCAGGAAAGGTCAGAGCTGGTCCACAGAAGTGCTCCAAAACTGTCATCCTGTCTCCCTGGAGCTGGAGAGCACTCCTGTAGTGCATCATATTCCATGATTTGTCTCTTCCTAAACAAAACCACCCCACACCACCATCCTGTTTTTCAGTCTTTTAATGGTTTCTAATTCTGACAGAGTCTCTCCCACTGTATGATGCCCCTTGCAGCCTAATCCTACTCATTTGAAAATGGAAAGAGAGTTCCACAGCAGCAACCACTGATGAAATATTTTCTAAGCGTGCACACATCTGTGGCAGACATCACTGTGGTATATAAACACTTCATAAAACCATTGCTGCAAGCAGGTTTAGAAAATGTGATCTCTTTTGGGGCTATCTAAAATTTGAAGTGACTCACAATAATGCCCAACTTTCTTATGTCATCCTTCTTTATGCAGCAGTTTAGCGGTTCAGTGTCTTGTTTGTTTTTGTTATCAAAGCAGTGAGATATAAGTTCAGGATTTTCTACAGAGATTTCACATTCACCCACATCTGCTAGTGCTGCAATTGTTCCTTTGATAACAAGTGCTATTAGTGCATTGTTTGCTGTCTCTGTCACTGTCACATAACTGTACTAGATGTCACTTATCATTGGACTGATCCCCTTTCTATATGTGCTTTTTTCCTCTTACCATTAGACTTCATCACTGCACATCCCTGAATGATTTTTTTATTTTACTTTTTTTTTTTGTAGCAGCTGCCAGTGGTCCCAGTGAAATGTAGGAGCTGTGGTTTGCATCCGATATGCAAATCCATAAAAACAAGTTGTCCCTGCCCTAGTTAAGCAGCTCACAGTGTGAATAAATAAAAAAGAGCAGCCAATGGGGAGAAAGCTAAGTCATTTCCATACAACTACATTTCTGAAGCTACTAGCATTTAATATCCCTCCCAGAATTGTTGACAGGATCAAAATGCTATAAAAGTGTAAGTGCTGGTTCCAGACAGGCTGGGGGAGAGGGAAAAGTAAATTCATCAGTTAACCAAAGAGTTTCTCCTTATTGCAAGATGTACACAAACTGTAACCCAAGTATCACACCATCATTAATTCCTATCCACTTACCTACTTCATTAGTTCAAGGACTGTGGCGCTTTTAATCTTTGTAATCTGGGTCACTGCAGGATTCAGGCTAATGTTTGACTCAATACAGGGCTCCATTTTCCTACTCGTACCACTGTGTGTTCTGCAGTCTATCTGTTCTCACTCGAGTTGAATAAACATGAAGTCAGATTTTGACACTTGGCTTTTTTTTTTTTCTTTAATAGTCATGTCAGTTAGCTTCTTTCCTTGGTTTGTCTGTCCATTATTTAAATGATCAACACCAAGTAATCAGGGATCAAAACCCCAGTGCATTCAGCACTATGTAGCCTTTCATTTCCCCAGCTCCCAGAGATACAAGCTTGAAAGCATTTCAGGAACAAGTGAGTTTTCTTGACTAGGGTTGTGGATGTTTCACTGTTGCCTGGTACCTACCTCATCTGCAAGGAGGACTTGCACTAGAGGAGCAGTAGGAAAGAGAGGTTTACACACATAGGTACCTTATCCAGTTTTGTGGAGGGGTTGTTAATTTCTAAGTCAAATATCTGACTAAAATATCTAAATGTGCAAGAGCCTCAGAGAGAAACTGTGTGGGGAAAAATAAGGTCTGTACTTAGGGAAACCTCTTTGCAATGGAAAACAGGCTGGTAAGACAGTCTGATAGTAAGGACAAAAATTATATGTCTCTCAGATTGTATTCATTTCCTGTCTTCCTATATGAAAATGCAAGAATAAGCAGGTAACAGTATTGCCTAACATCCACCTGTCTTGCTGGAAAAACTGGGTTCATGTTGGCTGCCTGCTGCAGCTGGTTTGATAACCCATCTGACAGGAAAGAAGAGGAAGAAACTGTTGGAAGGGAAACTGGAATTTAGATGATCAAACCCATCAGTTTGATCTGAAAGTATTGCAAATGGATTGGGAGGAGTCCAACCTGGGGTCAAACCTAGGAAGCAGTTTGGAAGCTGTGGAAGCACACAGTAAAGCCCAGCAGGGAGGGCAAAGTCAGTTGTGATAAAGAGATCCCCAAAGAAATATCCTGGGAGAAATGATAGAGAGAGAAATGAGCAAGTTCAAGTAAAGGTGACTTTAGTTGGGACTTTCACCTAGTTGACACTGAGGTTTTATTAACAATAATATGATTTTTCAGTTGATATAAAGCAAGTAAAAACTGCCCTTTGCATAGAGCTGTAAAACAGTTTATTCCGGTATACCCTGTTTTGCCTTGTGTAAGTGGACTAAACCATACCAGTATGATTGCTACAATGCCAGAAAGGCATTAGGCTGCTCTGTGTTAGCGTAATTAAAGTAGCAGAACTTGTAAGCACAGATGAATCCTTGAAGGCCTTGGAATCTTGTTTGGACTCAGGCAGAGCTGCTGGCCTCATATATATTGCATTGCTTAGTAAAAATATTTTTCTGTTTTGTTTTTTTGCACAGAAGTATTTCCTTATTGCCATTTAATCCCTCTCAGGGAACTGTATGCACTTCAGAGCGCATGCTGCTTTCTTTCTGAAAGGTTTCTTCTTCATGTGTGGGGCTGATGAGGCTTTGAAGAGAAATCCTGAATCACTTTTTAAATGAGTTGTGGAAAGTGAACTGTGGGAATGTGTGGACTTGGCTGAACTGTAACTTCCCTAAATCCTCTGGGAGTTTGGAGTGTCCAAGGGATGTGAGAGAACAATGTTAAGAATATCCCAGAAACGTGAAGTTCCTGAAGGAAATACTGATCTTCATTACATGAATCCTAAACCCTGTCATCTCCTGAGATTTCAAGCTTTTCCACTGTACCTCTTACTTCAAAGGAAATGCATGTGAAGGGAGCAGTTAGATGATTCACAATGAAGTCCATAAATACTATAAGGCAGTAAAAATATGTTCAAAAACAATTAGTGACATTAACATTAATAAACTGTCTGAAATACTGTAACTTCAGCAAAATGTATAGGGGAAGATTCTGACCTTCCTCATCCTTTGAAAAAGGCAGAAGCACTGTCCTAAATGCTAGGGAAAAGAACAGCGAAGGATTGTCATGCCTCAGCCCTTGGAAAAGATAAGCTAGATCCAGAAAGCATGAGAGGCATTTCTACACACGTCAGTGCAGAGAGGGGACATACTTTTCTCTGAAACCTTTGAAATACTTTGTTCAGGAGGAGTTACAGCAACAGTAATCAATGAGATATTGGCTGAGAAACTTGTGATTGGAATGACTTTAGATGTAGAAAAAAATTCCTTGGGGTATATATGTACACGTATGTACAACCGACTTCCTTTGAAGAGCGTGAGAAATGGCTTTGTTCTGGGGTCCAAGCACTGCTAAAAGCAAATGGACGCATTCTTTGCTCAGACGAGAAGGATCCTACCTCTCCAAGTGAGAGTATTTAGATTCTGCCTAGGAGGCAGCGGTACGGCTTTGCATGCTGAGCGTCTGCTGAGTGTGCAGCTGGATACCTGTGAAATACTGGGTGACCACAGACTCATTTCCATGTATACTACAGCATTCCTTTGAGAGGAGAGGCTCCTAATAGGTCTGTTCATAATCAACATGTGAGCATGCAAGCTTTATTACCTGCCCCTGCCAACTCACCAGGAAAGTATGCCGCTCCTGCACCGACGGATATGTAACCAGGGCTGTTTAATCATCATGTGGCTGTGCTGCCAGAAACACTGGCTCACTCTGTCCTTGGGCTTTTCAGTGATACACACAAAGCAGGAGCCTCTTGCTTTTCTGAATTAGTAATGGTATTATTGCAGCTGCTGGAGAAAGGGAAGGGCAAACCAGGGAAGAGTTATGCATTCTGCTTCTGAAGAAAGTCGAGGAGGCACTGATTTTGGTGCCAATCTGTGACTTACAAAGTCTGTGCCTTCAACATGTATGACTTTTGAGATATTATAATCCTAACCCCCTCCACATTTAAAGACTTTCTGCAGACATCATGAATTATAATAGTTTAAAGGGTAGGATTTAAACACAAGAGTGTTTTTCTGTGCCTCTTCCCAGGCTTGCAAACTAATACTCTGAGACAGACCCACAGTGTTGCCATTTCAGTGCTGTGCAGAAGAAATCTGATTACAGAAACGCTATTAGGAACTTGAGAAGCAGAAAAAAACATACAGCAAAAGAAAGTTGAGGGATTAAAAGGGAAAAAAAGGCCACAAACCCCAGCCAAACCAAAGCCACAGGAAATGGAGTCTGAATGTAAGAGCAGGATCTAGACAGAAAGGGATTTGGCAGGAAAAAAATTGTTGCAAGGGCTTCAAGGAGAAATATAAGGCCTGGTCCTTCAAAACTCATGCTTGTGGTAAGTCTTTGCCCCTGCAAATGAACCCACTTGCATGTTGCTACTATAGTTTGTGGGTCTAGGATCTTAGGAAAATACCATCTGGTAAAAAAAATTGTAGCAGCACTGATAAGGGAACAAAAGGTAGGATCAATGTAATGTATAGGGAGGAGGGATTGCTTGATTTAAGCTCTCTTTGGCTGGATATCTACAGAAAGTGGTAGTGACTGTTCGTTTCCAAATGGGTAGGGTGTTTGTTGGGAAAACAGTGCCTCTGGTTATGACAAAAAGGGGTAAGTTTCACATATGCTTATTTGCCAGTTCTTCTGTTTCCGTCAGAATACTCCTTGTGATGCTGGATTTCTTCCCAGCCTCCTGTAGATTTTGGAAAGCATCCTATTCAGCTGCCATGTAGAAGGCTTTGAACTTAAAATGGGAACAGCTTAAATCCACCCAGCACTGGGGGGACCCTCACAACCCTCTCCCCTTTTGTTCCTTTCCTGTCAGGACCACCAGGAAGCTGGCAAGCGCTGTACTAGAACTAGCAGCACTGGCAGCGAGCAAAAGTGTGATTTTCAACACAAGGTGAAAACTTTTGAAGACAGGGGAATGGGTGTTGATTGGAAGCCAGTGCTTGATTAGTTTTGAGGATGGGATTGAATCTTTTACTGGAAAGGGAAGCACTTGCCTGCAGGAAGGGTTTAGCTGTGCAGGGTCTGATGAAGAGATACCTGTCCCAGAACCGCGGAAGTATGTGGAAAGGCTGTAGAGAGACGTACTCCATTATTGTGGAAAAATAGGTAACATTTGCAAAAAAATCAACAAACTACTCTCCTTTCAAGAAACAGAAATGCTGTTGAAGAAAATACCACCTGTGCATCAGCTTCTTTCTGACTATGAGTGTATTTTAAGTCAAGAGAAAAAGAACTGTGAGCTACTTAGCTGATAAACACAAGCAATTAATTTAGCTGTGGCATACAGTAGGTAAGTCTTATATCAGTGTGAGTTGTGTGCAGCTAAATCTGGCTTATAAATCAAGTATAATGTTAGGCAGCTACTCTGCAAAGTTCTATCCTGCCTCATCCCGTCTAGAAGCATAGTCATGATACTGATACATAACGTATTTATTTGTCCATGTGTCTGATGTTTGCACATAGGGTCTGAACTAGAAAGACAAAGAGATACCCTGGGATATGGTTAATATTACCCTTAATATCCTTGATGCAACCAATGCTACGTTTACCTATCACAGCACAATTCAGAAGATCCTCTTCTCACTACCCTGAGGAGCTGAAGAAAGTTGTTGCTGTCAGAGAGCATGATGCTTTCTTCACTTCCTTCCTTACACTCTTGCATAAAGCTGTGGTCAGTATTATAGAAGAAAACATAATGAATTTTTTTTTTGTCCTTCTTTGTAAAGGTTTTATCAGACTTCTTCCTTTACACCACAAAGTTAGGCTTCAGTTCTGCTGAAGGGACCCTCACAAACACAGGGAAACTGCAGAGCTGCAGAAGATGATGCAAAGTGCTGTGCCACATGAGGGGAGGTATAGCTGCTCAGATATGTACCTCTTGCAGTTTGCCTTGGGATGGAGGTTAGACTAGCAGGTTTCAGTAGCAATGTAGAAAGTACCCCATCAGCTTAGAGGGACTTCTTGTTGTATCAAAAAGGGCTGCTCTGTAATAAAGGGTGTCTCCCTAATGAGGGTTTTGAGCCCCACAGGAAACTCAGGCATCACAGAGCTGAACACTGTGTGGTTGGTGGGTTTGTGGCATTTTGAACTCCCAAGATGAGAGTTTTGCTCCTCTACAAAATATCTGAGGGAGAGAGAAACTTCTGAGTGAACAAATGGGGCAATGTAGGAATAGTCACTTTTGCAAATTTCATGCAAATACACCTGCCTACCTTTTTTTCCCCCCCGCTCCAGTGCATAAGAGAAATTCATTTGGTTTTGTTTAAAAATCATCTTGGTTCTCCTGGTCAGAGAAACACCTTATTACTAAAATTCTAGACCTTGCACAGAGATAATTGATAATTTACTGATCTTCAAATACTCATCCTTAAGAATATATCAAGTTACTGACCCAAGCCTAGCTTAGGGAAATATATGTCTTTTCTTTCAATAATGTGGAACAAAGGAGTTGTGAAATGTTTGATTGCCTTTTTTTTTGGTAACAACCAATGGACCCTGTTTGATAAACTGAGTGAGGGAAGTGAATTGCATAATTTGGCGAGTCCCAATCCATTGTCCTGTTTGTATCTCCCATCGGTTCATGTATCTTCCTGAAAGAACACACACACTCGTGGCCAGATGATGCACCGCTTAGATGACAAACAAAAAACCGTCCAGGATATTCATGGACCTATCTCTTGTGGTGCATCTTGAGGATGCATCTCACTCCACGCCTTTTAGAAAATGTTTACACACTTTTACCTCCCTCACTCAAGGGAAGCAATTCTGATATAGGGCAGAGAGGCTGAAGCAACTCGGGAAAGGAATGTCACATTCAAGGAAGTAATCAAATTCAGTAGATTACCTGGGATTTTTTTATTTCCTTTAGGATCTCCTTTCCTGGTCACTTGGATTCATGTAGATATACAGCATCTAGGAGGAGAAAACAGTCTCTATTGAAGAGGATTCTGAAAGAGAGCTGTAGGCAAGATAATTCACTAGGAGCAGTCACTGACAGAAGTCACAATGTAGTACTCTAGCTTTCTGGTGTTTAACTTCTCATAAAGTGCATAGGCTGGGTCCTGATAACTCTAAGGACTGTGAGAAGGAGCCCAGCTGTGATTTCCACCTGTCGGGAAGCTGCACCCTCTGCACCTACCAGAAGGAATGTGCTAGCCCAGACTGAGCTGCAAATGTCCAGGTCTCAGGATGCAGGGATTGTCACCAGCTTGCACTGGAAACAGGGCAGCATGGGTAACAGCTGCGTAAGGTGCAAACAGATGGTAGATCTCCTCAGCCTTGTGGCAGAGCTGTGAAAGGAAGCAGGCAGGCTAATGAAGAATAGACAGATTGGTGGAACCACACCCTGAGCTCTCTGAAATATGAATGGAGACAACTAGAGAGGAGGGAGCTGGCCTCTTCTCTCTCGTGACAGGGGACAGGACAAGAGGGAATGGTCTCAAGCTCCACCAGGGGAGGTTAAGGCTTGACATAAGGAAAAAATTCTTCACTGAAAGGGTCATTAGGCAATGGAACAGTCTGCCCAGGGAGGTGGTTGACTTGCCTTCCCTGGAGGTGTTTAAGGCAATTGTGGATGAGGTACTGAGGGGCATGGTTTAGGGATTGGTGGGAATGGTTGGACTCAATGGGTCTCTTCCAACCTGGTGATTCTGTGGTTCTATGAACTACTGGAAAAGACCTCTGATCAAAGGGATTTGGTATCTTACCCCACCAGAATGTAGGGAGGGACATAAAGAGAAGTAGCAAATAGAAGCAAGTCCACCAATGAGGCAGAAAATGAACCCCATCCTTGCCCATACCTCCCCAGATACCTCTGCACAATAGATACAATGTTCTAGCTGTGGAGGACCATGGGTAGCTGCAGTACATAGCCCAAGGGACGTTATAAAGTGACTTCAGAGCATTGGCAATGGGATGGCCTACATGGCACCAGGCTTACAGGTGTCAAATGGGAGCCACCTTTCTCAAAGTGGGAGGAGGGTGTCTGCTCAGGAGCTTGCAGGGATCATTGATAGGGCTTTAAGGAGGAGGGGAATAATAACCGTCTTGCCTATAACAAACTGCAGGAGGACACACAATGGTTGGGGGATAGGGTGCTGGTATGGGCTCTCCAGATGCTGCCCCCATGGTGTGCTGGGGATACCACAGCAAAGTTTAAGTCTTGTGGAGACGAGATAGAGGCTCCTGAGGTAGCAGGGTCCAGCAAAGAAACTTCCGTGGAACAAGTTAAGGGAAACAAGTGGTTTTCCACTAAGAACTTGATGCAACCAACAGCCCAGTTGAAGTGCCTCTACGCAAACACACACAGCCTGGACAACAAACAGGAGGAGCTGGAAGCTACCTTCCTGCTAGAAAGCTATGGCTGAGTCAAGACCTGCTGGTCAAACTCAAGAACAAGAGAAAACTGCACAGCCAGTGCAAGCAGGGACAGGGAACCTGGGGAGAGTATAGGGATGCTGCCTGGTTGTGTAGGAATGGGGCCAGGAAGGCCAAGGAGCAGCTGGAGCTGAACTTGGCAAGGGAAGTGAAGACTAAGAAGAAGGGCTTCTGCAGGTATGTCAATCTGAAAAGGAAGTTTAAAGAGAATGCACCCCAACTGATGGATGAAAATGGTGACCTTGGATCAACAGATGACTAGAAGGTTGAGGTACTCAACAAATTTTTTTCCTCAGTCTACACTGACAACTGCCCTCATCACCCCTCCTGGGTCATGGGACAACAAGATGGTGACCAGAGGGGTAAACCCCCTAGCACTATAGAGGGAGAATAGGTTCATGAGGGATCTGAACAGGCTGGACTGATGGGCAGAGACCAATGACATGAAGTTTAACATGGCCAAATGCCGGGTCCTGCACTTGGGGCACAACAACCCTATGCAGTGCTGCAAACTAGGAGAAGTCTGGCTGGAAAGCTGCCTGGAGGAGAAGAACCTGGGAGTGTTGGTTGACAGCCGACTGAACATGAGCCAGCAGTGTGCCCAGGTAGCCAAGAAGGCCAATGGCATCTTGGCTTGTATCAGAAACGGTGTGACCAGCGGGTCCAGGGAGGTTATTCTCCCTCTGTACTCAGCACTGGTGAGACCACTCCTTGAACACTGTGTTCAGTTCTGGGCCCCTCACCACAAGAAGGATGTTGAGGCTCTGGAGCATGTCCAGAGAAGATCATGGAACAGATTCTCCTAGAAGCTACAGTAAAGCACATGGAGGACAGGAAGGTGGATAGAGACAGACAGCATGGCTTCACCAGGGGCAAGTACTGCCTGACCAGCCTAGTGACTTCCTATGGTGGGGTAACCACATCAGTGGACATAGGAAAAGCAATGGATGTAATCTACTGGAACTGCTGTAAAGCCTTTGACACAGACCCCACAAAATCATTCTCTCTAAACTGGAAAGGTCTGGATTTGATGGTGAACTGGTTGGTGGATTAAGAAGTGTTTGTATGGTCACATTCAGAGACTAATGGTCAATGGTTCAATATCCAGATAGAGACCCGTGACAAGCGGTATCCCTCAGGGGTCTGTACCGGGACTGGTGCTGTTTAATATCTTCATCAATGATGTAGACAGTGAGATATAGTGCACCCTCAGTAAGTTTGCAGATGACACCAAGCTGAGTGGTGCAATTGTCACACCAGAATGATGGGATGTCATGCAGAGGGATCTGGACAAGCTGGAGAAGTGGGTCTGTGAAAACCTCATGAGGTTCAACAAGGCCATGTGGAAGTTCCTACACCTGGGTTGGTGCAATCCACGATTTCAATAGAGGATGGGGTATGATGTGATGGAAAGCAGCCCTGCAGAGAAGGACTTGGGGATGCTGATTGATGAGAAGCTCAACATGAGCTGGCAATGTGTGCTCACAGCCTAGGAGGCCAGTCATATCCCAGGCTGCATCTGCATCAAAAGAAGTGTGGCCAGCAAGTCAAGGGAGGTGATTCTCCGCCTCTAGTCTGCTCTCATGAGACCACACATAGAGTACTGTGTCCAGTTCCGGAATCCTCAACATAAGAAGGATATGGAACTGTTGAAGTGGGTCCAGAGGAGGTCTATGAAGATGATAAGAAGGCTGAAGCAGCTCTGCTGTGAGAACAGGCTAAGAGAGTTCTGGTTGTTCAGCCTGGAGAAGAAAAGGCTCTGAGGAGACTACAAAAAAGCTGGGGAAGGTCTTTTTATGAGGGCAGGTAGTGATAGGACAGAGGGGAATGACTGAAATTGGAAGGGGAAAGATTTACAATAGACATTGGGAAGAAATTCTTCATGATGAGAGTGGTGAGGCACTGTCACAGGTTGCCCAGTGAAGCTGTGGCTGCCCCATCCCTGGAGGCATTCAAGGTCAGGTGGGATGATGCCCTGGGCAGCCTGGTCTGGTGGGAGGTGTCCCTGCCCATGGCAGCAGGATTGGAACATGATGATCTTTAAGGTCCCTTCCAATCCAAACCACTTTATGATTCTATGGTCTTGTTGCTGCACCGAAGTGGTAGCTGTTTGAGTCAGCAGTATCAATTATGCCTTATTTGAACATAGTAATGTTACCCAATATATCATGAAGGGGAGGATGATTTATTGAAGTAAATTATGTGACAGGAATATTTTGGTGCTGTTATGCAAAGAGGACAGCTAAGCTGTTGCTGCCTGTGGATGGATGTGTCAGAAGTGCCCTTTGCTTTTCCAGTGCATCTGTCCACGAGAAAGACATCATGCTGTAGGCCAGCTAACCTCACTCTCTCTCTAGGCTTTCTCCTAAACCCAAGTTTTAGTCATGTGAGTGGTTTGATAACTTGTATTGGATACCTACATAATTGAGGATTTTCTAAAGCACGTGTTGTACCAACTTCAAACTACAATGCATTCGAAAGATCAGTGGTCAGGGATTTATGAAATGATTCATTGTGTAAGTGGCCACTTACATACTTCATATCAATGGCTTATTTTTCTCTGTAATAGGAAGAACATTTGGTTTTATCCAGGGCCAAAACCTGAAGTCATTATTCATTTTATTACTTAGGCAAAATTCTCATTTAAGGCTTAAGCATTTGGATCAAGGCTCAGTATTTCAAAAGAGAATGTGTTTAGAACAGAAAACAGCAGAAGGGTCTTCGTGAACTTTGAACGTCTCTCTAAACTCATTCTACAAACACATTAACACCACAGCAATTCAAACAGAGAAAGTTAATCCAGCTTTAATTCCCACCTTTCTTCCGCGTCAAGAGTAGATCTGTTTTCTGCTTGTGAAGATAACTTTGTTCTTACTCTTCCAAGCTAGCCATAGCACCTCCCCTCTTACTATCTCCACCAGAGGTGAGCCCTGCTAGCCTGCTTTACAAGCCTGCTGCGATGCTTATCACCTTGGCGTCCAAAGAGATCTTGAGCAGCCTGTCAGTAAAAACCACTAGAGAGGCAGAGCCTTTCAAGTGTGCTGTCAGTGAACAAATTGTGTGGTCGCTGCGGGAGCCCAAAATGAAAATAAAGAGCATACAGATTTCTAATCAGCCTGAGGGCCCCCAGAGAGATATTGAAGGAATATAGTGCAAACCTATCAGCAAGCATTCCTGATGTGCACTGGGCATGCATACTTTCGCCTAACTCAATTAGAGAAGCCATATCTGTGTGAATACAAGGTGCCGGATGATTCTTCAGGTATGTTTTCAAGTTTAATTGGATACTTTTAAAATATGGAAGTGGCTTACCTGTAATATAATATACTTTCACCAGTCCTTAATTAGATTTGACAGTTCCTTAGGGCAGGAATTGTCTTTGGTTGTGGTACACATATGGATGACAATGAAAAATTTAGTAATGTATGTAAGGAAAACTGGAAATTACTGTAATTTGCTTTATTTTTCTGAAGAGTCTTAAAACTTGCTGCAGATTGAGACTATGGTAGCTCTACATCTGTACGCTGGTGAGCTATCAGATTTCAGAGTCCAGCTTTCAGCGTTAGTTAGTTACCTTGTGTAAATTATACCCTCTTCCATCCATAAAACACATTTTCCCTCTTCATCCATTTATCAGTGTAAAAATGACACTATTCTCTGAATTTTCAAAATCAAAATGATGAACAGGAGCAGATTAGGAAGAGGCAACCTAAGTTTCACTAGTCCAGCTTCTCAATAGGAAAGACAGAGAATGGTTTTCTTGAGTATCCAAACCAGAATGAGAATGATCCAGCCTAATTCACCTTCACTCAACACAGCTTTAAGATTTTGAAATCACATCATCCAGTATGATCTATTGCCCAACCGTGCAGAAAACTGTTTTATTATTCCACGTAGTATTCCCCCTAGACAAAGCATCATTCCCTGAAATGACACTCTTGGCTGTTCAAGCAGAGATAAATGTGTATAAATACAAATTTTACTTCAACTGCAAGGCAAATCTGAGCAGGCCTGCAAGGCCTCTGAGCAGGTGCAGGTGTGAGGCAGCTCCATCATTCAAATAAAATGTGCATTTGTTAGGTAACATCCTACTCAGAACTGTGTAAAAAGCCATCAGCTATGGTCAGATGAGATTTTTTTTTTCCTCTCCTGTGTTAACTAAACCATTATTATGCATATGGACTGTTGATTTGCCCATAATTTATTAACCCAGACAGCACTTGCATATTTCAGGAATTCCAAAATAAGTATTTTTTCTATGTGATCAGGGAAAATGGGTAGCAGAGAAAGATTAATGGTCTTCAAAATGTGATTGCCATATTTAAAATACATCACACATGGAATATTTAATGTCCTTTTACTCTCTATTTTAAGACACGAAGGCAAGTGTTCAGGGCTGTTGAAATGCCAGATTTTTTTTAAAAACTGCCTGAAATGCATAATTCTGTCCCTTTGTGCCTCTATTAGTGTAGTTTCCAACTACTTTTTTTTGGTGGATGATTAGACCTATTTGCAATGTCCAGATGCATGGAAAGGGATTTTCCCACTCAAGCCAAGTTTTTTGTGAATGTGACACATGCTGCCAGGTCTGCATAACTGCTGCATGATGGTGCTGGGCTCCGGGCTTCATTTTGCCTGGGAAATCAGTGCTGGCAGCAAACTGGAGACTTCTGGATGCAGTAAAGGCAGTTGAAACCAGAGCCATACCACCCTGGATGTGTTTATGCCACCAGGCACAGGCAGCCATCCTATAGCTGCTAAGTGTGCTGTGCTTGACCCTCTGATTTCTGTCCTCAGTGCTGCTAGAAAAATGTATAGCCTGGGCAAGCACCACCAGCCCATTCAGGAGCAAACCTCTCTGGGCTGAGTCCAATGGCATGAGGTTTAACAAGGCCAAATGCCAGGTCCTACACTTGGGGCACAACAACCCTGTGCAGAGCTACAGACTAGGAGAAGTCTGTCTAGAAAGCTGCCTGGAGGAGAAGGCCCTGGGGGTGTTGGTTGACAGCGACTGAACGTGAGCCAGCAGTGTGCCCAGGTGACCAAGAAGGCCAATGGCATCCTGGCTTGTATCAGAAATGGTGTGACCAGCAGGTCCAGGGAGGTTATTCTCCCTCTGTACTCAGCACTGGTGAGGCTGCTCCTTCAATATTGTGTCCAGTTCTGGGCCCCTCACCGCAAGAAGGATGTTGAAGCTCTGGAGCAAGTCCAGAGAAGAGCGATAAAGCTGGTGAAGGGGCTGGAGAACAGGCCTTATGAGGAACAGCCGAGAGAGCTGGGGTTGTTTAGCCTGGAGAAGAGGAGGCTGAGGGGAGACCTTATTGCTTTCTACAACTACCTGAAGGGAGGTTGAGGAGAGGAGGGTGATGGCCTCTTCTCCCAAGTGACAGGGGACAGGATAAGAGGAAATGGCCTCAAGCTCTGCCAGGGGAGATTTAGGCTGGACATCAGGAAAAAAAATTTCACAGAAAGGGTCATTGGGCACTGACAGAGGCTGCCCAGGGAGGTGGTGGAGTTATCATTCCTGGAGGTGTTTAAAAGATGGGTGGATGAGGTGCTCAGGGACATGGTTTAGTGATTGATAGGAATGGTTGGACTCAATGGTCCTGTGGGTCTTTTCCAACCTAGTGATTCTGTGAAACACAGCCAGTGTGCTCAGGCACTGGCTGTACCCAAAGTGCTTTTGCAAGCTTGCAGGGGAGATAGTAAGTGAATTCAGGTTCCAGGGCAAGCTCTAGGTCACCCATAATAGGTTACCCTTAACGAATGGTGTTGACACAGAGCTGGAATGGCAGTGAGTGAATGAAACTTAGCTCTCTCCTATTTGAGCAATGGAATTTATTCCCAGCTCTGACCTTGTGCAAACTCTGTTACCATATTTATCACTTGGAAAGAATGACCGTGGCTGCTGCCGGCAGCACAAGCAGGAGGCCTCCTCAGCAGGAGCTGCTCCCAGCCTGATCCGTACACCATCGAGCTGAAATGCATGCAATGGTGCCAGGGGATGGACAGGGGAGGGATGTCCTCTGCTCTCCCACCTATACCCAGGATTGGCACAAAAGGGTGCCAAGCCCAAAAGGCACACAGGGCACAGACCTGGGCTCTGCTGCTCTGCAGTGTTATCTCTACCCACATCCTCTAGGTGCCTGTGGGTGCAGCAGGGCACTATCCAGAGCTTCGTCTCCAGGACGAGGTGAGGGGAGCTGGCCTGAGGTGCTGCTCTCTCCAGTGGTACCATTGGAGCTGG
This sequence comes from Coccyzus lansbergi, assembly GCA_033558105.1. Taxonomy (NCBI): domain Eukaryota; kingdom Metazoa; phylum Chordata; class Aves; order Cuculiformes; family Coccyzidae; genus Coccyzus; species Coccyzus lansbergi. The sequence goes on from JAUMJK010002422.1 coordinate 33,825, forward strand.
AGGTGGGAGGCCAAGGAGGCTGCAGCCTTCCTTTCACCCTCACGCTTGAAATCAACAGCTGCATCTCTGAGACACAGGTTTGCGGTGAGTTATGCTGTGCTCACTTTTCCAGCTTCCCAGGGTGCCAGAAGGAAGGAGAACTTCTGTGCGATAAAAATTTTCCCTTCGAATCCGTATCTCCTCTTGTGCTGGGACGCACATGGGGCTACTTAGCTACTCATACAGAAACTGCCTGGTCCTGCGCTCCCTTCTCTCCTGCGTGCCCCTGTCTGCTGGGAATGTACTTTACCAGAAACAGCAGCTGACGTCCCTGAGCGTACAGGAAGCATGCACTAAAAAAAGAAAGCAGATCATGTGAACAGAGCTAAACTTCCCACAAGGTGTAATTTTTCTCCCTTTGTTACTTTTAAATGCAAATACATCAGGACAAAAAGGTACAGAGGAGGTATAAGGGAGCAGGAGAAAGAGCCCTTGGGACCAGTCTGCTTTGCATTTCGATATCCTGAGCCTAGAGAGGCATTTGTGCTAAAGGTTATTTCAAAGTAGCTTAAAGGGGAGGCTTATTCTTACTTAAGGATTTTTGTTAATCAGCTGTGACGCATCTCAAATCATTCAGCTCCCTGGGCTTTTCAGAACTAAGTCTGTGCTTTTCCAAGCTGCTACACTGATGGAAGGAAACATCCTATTTTGGTCAAAGGGTAGGTTCTTGTAATAGAGTCAGAATAAAAGCAAAGCCCAGTGTGCAGGCACAGAAGGGTTCACACTGCTGCTTGGCAACCCACAGGGACCCTGCCAGAGTCAGACAGCCTCCCAGCGATGCCAGGACAGAATTTGCCATGGGTAAGGGCTCTGGAGAAGGATTCCCTGGCCCAAACCTGCTTTTTTTTTCAGGTTGTTTGTGGCAGTTCAGCAAGAATATACAAAGACAAGAGGTTTTTTGTGATTAAGCACCCATTCATTTGGACCATATATATATATATACTATGACCTGGTGAGCAAACTGTTTCTTTTTCTGTGGTTGTTTTGGTCTTTCCACTGCAAGGCAGTGCTAGGTGCTGCTGCAAACTGCACTTCCTAGCCAGCCACTTGCATCATGATTGTGTCAAAGCTGTCCAGAGAAAGCAGAATTGCAGCTGAGATACAGCCGAGCAAGATTAAGCTGCCCTTTTTGTTTGCACTGTTTATCTTTTTCCCTTGCCAGCGCACTTCCCTATGTTCCTCTGCTGCACTTTAGAACAAGTAAGCCTTTTGAAATGATTCTTGTAGCACGCAGAGAAACCACCTCAGGCAGTCATCAAAAAGCCAGGTTCAGTTTAAGTGAGGCATACTGGCTAGAAGAAACAAAAGTGAAGCTTTTTGCCTTGGAAAAGTGTGAAGGTGACTGTTGCAGTCTACTGCAAAGGAGATTTTATTTAGAAACACATAGATAAATACGGTCATGTAAAATACTGTGGAAGATGTTCAAACTGTACTAGCAGATCTCTTTCATGCTAATGATGTACAAATGGTCTCAGGCTTAAATCATGCAAGAATAATATAAGAAAATTTATCTACTGCTTTTCTATTTTTTCATTAGGTTCACACCACACTATCTTCATTGTTCCTCTTGGCCTCAGTTCCCCTCCAGAACACAAGCCTTCTACTCCCCGTGTGCTTTGGCCTTATGAAATGCCTTCATGAGAAATGCTGTAGGTCTCTCATATTTTAAGATGAATATTGATGGCAGAGGTATAAAAAATACATTTGTACTTACAGTTGAGCTGAGAAAAAAATGCTTCTAAGGTATCATTATTTTGCCATGATAGAGTGCTGCAGAGACTTACATATTAATGTTTGATTTACCACAGCATAACTTCGGTGATGGAAAATGAGCAATATGCAAGTACATCAACACAAAGCACTGAGAGAGCAGCAGAGAGAGCAGCATCGATCTATCTGATTATTTGATAAATCAAGAAGCTCTGCCTTTAAAATAATATAGAGGATATCAGAGACTCAGTTTGGAAGTGTTAGTCTTCTCTGAGCAGAGATTTTTATTCTTACTAACTCAACCTGCATGGTTTCCTTCTGTGCAAAAAGTTTCCAGTTTAATGACGACAGTGCCCTGACTGGATGCTGAGCCAGGAAGGCAGGTGACAGCAATGGAAACCCAGCTACAGTGACACTTCAGAACTGCCATCAGTGGTACCTAGGCTTACAAAGACCCTATGAGGAAATGATACTTTCTGTGCTGAACTTATTTGGAAATAAAAGTATGGAAAATAAACAGCTTTGGTCATGCCAGGTTTGGTTGGGAGTGCTACCGCTTTCAACAGCTATTCAGATGCCAATCTATTTTTAGCATTCCAAATATTTTTACAGCACAGTTTTGGTATGCATTTTCATCCCATAATTTGGAAGGACTGACCTAAAGTTTTGCTTTTGCTTTTTAAAATGAAACCAGAGGCACAATGCAGTGCTCTCTTCAGCCAACAGGTTGCCAATGAGTGAGATTTGCTTTATAGCGGGATACTGATTAAATATAAATTAAAATCTAACACCCGAAATACCGTGGGTAACACCTTCCACTAGTGTAACCTAATACTGATCACATATCAGCCTATCTGCAGAGACTGGCATTCCTGTGCAACTTAGAACTCCTTTCTTTTTTTAAGGAATTCTCTGCTTTACAAGCTCCATGAAGTTCTTAACTTCTTCCATTGACGATTTAAAATCTTGTCCCCTTCCCTCCCATTGACTTCCTAGTATCTTGGTTTTCCTGTGGCCAGATGTTTAGATACTTGGGTTGAAATATGGACTATATGCATTTTCAACAAGTTGTTGAATTTCATTTTCTTGGGTACATCTTAAGGCTGAATATTGTCAGAGAGCTGCAGTGTCAGTGGAGCTTGGTTCTTTGTCTGTGCAAATCACATTTGCCATGGCTGGTGGGTCCCAAAATGGTCTCATTTTTTGCTCTTGGACAGACACATTCCTCTTACTGCCCAGTGGCACTCAGCAGCTACATCTTCAAAATCCAGAACTAACCCATTAGGGATGTGCTTTCCCCTTCTGTCTGACCTTGTTCCTTGGCATGAAAAATTGCTTGTCTCCACAGGTGTGTGCCGGGACAGATCATGATTTTTGGCTCCCTACAATTACCCCTGCTCTATTTAGTGACATAGGCCTTAATGTTGAAATACTCACTGGTACAAAATGTTGTAGAATCATAGAATCATTAAGGCTGTAAAAGACCGTTAAGATCATTGAACTGAACCATCAGCCCAACACTACCATGCCTACGAAACCATGTCCCAAAGTGCCACCGCTGCACATGTTTTGATCATCTCCAGGAAGACAAAAACCTGCTTTCAAATGTCACTGCAGAGCCTGCCAGGAAGCTCAGAGGATGAAGGCTCCTCAAGGATTCAGGTATTCCTGAAGACAAGTGGGAAGATGGGAAACAAAAGTGTTGATTTCTGATTCCATCACATCCTGCCCACATTGCTGTGGCTGTTGCTCCCCTACTCTGTTCAAAGGGAATGCTATCATTTTGGGGTTTTTTTGGTCTTTCTCACCAGGATATGATGTGAAACAGAGGCAATTTGGGTTGCAAGCTGTCAGTCACAATGAATATGTTGCACCTCAGTTGCCGTCAGTTGATATTGCAGGAGTAATTGTCGTGGTTTATTTGTGCTGTATTACAGCACCTCAACTCAAAATAGGAGATTCTGTTCCAGTGTTGATGAGTTTAGTGAACCACAGGAATTTGATTGTAACTCTTATGCCTGGTCAATGTAAGATTGAATTAATCTAGCTGTGGTAGTGGGATTCTCAGGACCCGAGTATGGTGAAGCAATGGAAAAACTGGCAGATGTCAGAGTAGAAAGGGGCTTTTCTACAAAGCATAAATAATTAGCAGTGTTACAGCATATAGAATGATAGACTCATAGAATAACTAGGTTGGAAGAGACCCACAGGATCATCGAGTCCAACCATTCCTATCAAACACTAAACCATGTCCCTGAGCACCTTATCCACCCATCTTTAAAACACCTCCAGGAATGGTAACTTCACCACCTCCTTGGGCAGCCTCTGCCAATGCCCAATGACCCTTTCCATGAAAAATTTTTTCCTGATGTCCAGCCTAATTCTCTCTTGGCAGACCTTGAGGCCATTTCCTCTTGTCCTGTCCCGTACCACTTGGGAGAAGAGGCCATCACCCTCCTCTCTACAATTTCCTTTCAGGTAGTTATGGAGAGCAATGAGGTCTCCCCTCAGCCTCTTCTTCTCCAGGCTAAACAACCCCAGCTCTCTCAGCTGTTCCTCATAAGGCCTGTTCTCCAGCCCCTTCACCAGCTTTGTTGCTCTTCTCTGGACTCGCTCTAAAGCCTCAATATCCTTCTTGTGGTGAAGGGCCCAGAACTGAGCACAGGATTCAAGAAGCGGTCTCACCAGTGCTGAGTACAGAGGGAGAATCACCTCCCTGGACCTGCTGGTCACACCATTTCTGATACAAGCCAAGATGCCATTGGCCTTCTTGGCCACCTGGGCACACTGTTGGCTCATGTTCAGTCGGCTGTCGACCAACACCCCCAGGTCCCTCTCCTCCTGGCAGTTTTTCAGCCAGGCTTCTCCCAGTCTGTAGCTCTGCATAGGGTTGTTGTGCCCCAAGTGCAGTACCTGGCACTTGGCCTTGTTAAACCTCATGCCATTGGACTCAGCCCAGCAGTTCAGCCTGTTCAGATCCCTTTGCGGAGCCTACCTACCCTCCAGCAGATCCACACTTCCACCCAACTTAGTGTCATCTGCAATCTTGCTAAGGGTGCACTCGATGCCTTCATCCAGGTCATTGATAAAGACATTGAACAGGGCTGGACCCAGTACTGAGCCCTGGGGAACCCCACTTGTCACTGGCCTCCAGCTGGGTTTATCACCATTTCCCACCACTCTCTGGGCCCGGCCATTCAGCCAGTTTTCTACCCAGGAGATTGTATGCCTATCCAGGCCAGAGGCTGACAGTTTCCGTAGCAGAATGCTGTGAGAAACTGTGTCAAAGGCTTTACTGAAGTCCAGAAAGATACATCCACAGCCTTTGCCTCGTCCAGCAGCCGAGTGACTTTGTCATAGAAGGCGATCAGGTTAGTTTGGCAAGATCTGCCTTTTGTGAACCCCTGTTGACTGGGCCTGATCACCCAGTTCTCTTGCATGTGCTTCATGATAGCACTCAAGATCACCTGTTCCATGACTTTCCCTGGCACTGAGGTCAGACTGAAAGGCCTGGAGTTCCCTGGATCCTCCCTGCTACCCTTCTTGTAAATGGGAACTACATCAGCCAGTCTCCAGTCCAGAGGTACCTCCCCAGTCTTCCAGGACTATTGGAAGATGATGGAAAGGGGTTTGGCCAGCACATCCACCAGCTCCTTCAATACCCTTGGATGAATCCCATCCAACCCCATAGACTTGCGGGTGTCTAGCCGGGCTAGCAAGTCTCTGACCAACTCCTCTTGGATCACGGGAGCCTCATTTTGCTCCTATATTTAGTAAATAGACTAAGAAGTTGAAGCTACCGCTATATAGGTAGAGGTATTCAGGAAACCACTGCATGCTCAAACTTCGTATAATTAAATAACTGCCCTGTTTCAACCCAAAGGTGGTTAATCTTCAGCAACAGATGAGCCACTTTGCTTACAATCAGCGAAGGCAGCCTGCAAAGGGCTTTGGTTAGATGCAGAAATCACATTGTCAATAAGAATAATTCTTGACTACAAAGAGCTGGAGTCCTGTCCAGGAACAACACACCATCAAGTCCACACCCTTGTGATCAGAATCTATTGATAATCCAGTTTTTAGGAAGAATAACTGGAAAAGCAGTCCATGAGCAGCTGAGACTGCATTTTGCTGGGCACTGTTGGTGAAAGGGTGTATTATCACGGCCCTTGGCACTTAATCCCTGAGTTGTGTACACAAAAATAACCAGGAAAGTTGCAGACCGTGCCAAATGGGTTGAAAGGTTGTGGGAACGTGTTCTGGCACACCCTTGTGCTGTGGTGAGACACAATGAGGGGGAACAGGAGACAACATTTTGGTGGGCCCAGGCAAAAGGGAATATACTCTCGTTTCCACATAAACGCTCTTCTCTCTGTCATTCAGCATCATTTTGCTTCCTGGAGCAGAAATGATTTCCATTAGTCATTTAGGGGAACGCTTATCTAATGCACATAATGTGGAAATGTCTCAGCTGTGAATCTATGGTGCCACTCAAATGCTGGGAAAAAGCTTCTGTATATTACACAATAAAGTATTTGTAAACACAGATGACTTAATTTCATGAGGAACTTTGGTCAGCTGAAAAATAAACCAGTGCAGGATTATAACATGACAACCAATGAGCCAGGCAGGGAACCTGCCTGTGGCTCTTAATAAAACCACCACTATTGTGAGAAAACCCAGGCCCTGATGCTGGAGCAGGTAAGCAAGCAGGTACCCCAAGGAAATTAGGATACAGAGCCACTTGGTTGGCTACCTGGGATGCATATTAAGAAAAGGCCCACAAATACCAGTCATTGTACCACAGTTAATATCAACTTAGCCTCCTTGCTACCAGACCAGCCAAAAGGCATGAATGCTAACACTGCCCTCAGCTGCAACAGAAATTGTCTCTTTGCATAAGAGCAATGAAGACCTTTTTGTCCTTTACTTGCTTGTGCCAGGACTAAGCCAGGAGCTCCAGCTGCATCTGCAATCAGAGAAGCTCTGCTTAGCAGCATTGAACTCGCAGCATTGTACTTAAAGCTCACCCTTCTCTGCATCCCAGGGAGAAAACAAAAAAGGAAGCCGCACACACACTCTTTGGTAGCAGTAGACCCAAAGTGGTGCCTCTGCTGGCCACACAACAAGCAGAGAAAAACTCAGCAGAACACGCTTTTCTGAGCACTTTGGCTGTGTGAGTGCAGCAGGGGACCCACAGGCCCTCCCCAAAGGCCCATGGAGCAGTGACAGGGACAGAAATTTTGGGGAGATGGTGTGGGGGATGCCAGGCTGTGCTGATGTCAGCAGGGATGCAGGCTGAAAGACCGGCTGGGGCTAGGGATGCAGTGACTATGGGAAATAGTCCCTGTCACCACAGGCCACCATGCAGTGGGGAAGTGGAGAAGTACAACATTGTACAAATCCAGAAGGGAGTGGAAGTCTTCCTCACTCAACAGGAAGGCAAGGGCTCTGCCACCAGATAGCAGCAGGGGTTCTGTCAGCCTTGGATGAGCAGCAGCATGTCAACAGCTGAAACACTGGTTGTGTTACATGCCGCCAGAGCAGTTCTCAGCATTGCTGTTCACTATCTGGTATGGCAGGGGGTGCTGAGACAAGAAAACTAAGAGATTAGTTTTCACATAAAAAGCATTTCTGATGCCTTCTTGCTTGAGAATATCCTTGGTTTTATGTAATACCACTCACCTTGCAGTCTCACATCACTTTCCCAAAGGATCGCCCACGTGGTGGAGTTAACTGTAGAATTGTGACATCAGAATAGTCATTTCTGAACAACCTCGTGCAAAACCAGGCTTACTTTGAAACAAGAAAACCTTATTCTGGTTGTCTGAATAGTCTGTCCAAACAGATTCCTTTCCAAGACTGGGTTAGGTTCTGTGACTTACACATAAGTATCAGTGAATTGGCGAGCATGTGTCATTGCACAGAGTTAAAAAACCTAGAGTATATAGATAGGAGTCTGATACAAAGGCACAGAACAGGACTCCCAAGCCCTTCTCTTTCTTCTCAGTACATAACTAGTCCATGAAGTTTAGTTTTTCCTGTTGGTTGCATCTTACCCAACGTACTTTATTCTTTCAGTTTTATTCTTATGTTGGTTATTTCCACCCTCCTTACTTCTGCAATGGTCAGCTTTCTCTTTATCTCTTCTGTCCTGCCTCTTAAAACAGTTGCATGGGTACAAACACCTGATTCCTTATGACGCAACATTTCCAGTTTTCACATAACCTCCTTGCTGTCAACTACCTGCAGCAATTCAGTCTAATCAAGTAACTCAGGGCTCGCTGTATTCATATATCAGTCACATGTTGTTTCCAAGGATCCAATGGGTTTCTTGATCTCACTGTCACTTCCTCTGTCAGTAAATCTATGAAAATTACCAGAACAAAAATAATGGTGACACTGAATAATTCAGTAATACACTCTGACAATATCTGCTCAACTCCTGTCAACACAACCTACTTCGCTGTCGCTGCAGCACACAGTGTAACTGGATTTACAGTCCTACCAACTATTATTAGCTTGGGTTTTGGATATGCAACACCTTTTGCACGAATAGGGATGGAACAATAAACAGATTTTCTCATAATGATGTCAAAACCAGGATAAAACCCTAACCAAATGAGCACCTTGATATTTTGTCACACTTAGAGGTAAGTCAATGTAAGAGCTATTAGCTCTTCTCGGTCACCTTAGTCTTTGCTGCTTGTGATTTGTGTGCTTGTCTCCTCCTCTCCCATGCTCACAATACAATGTGAGAACACACAAGGCAACCAGAGAGTCAGATAATTTGTGAGCCAAATGAAAAAATCCAGGCATAGTAGAGATGGGGATGGTTGAAGACACTGTACCTAATTATTCAGCTGTTCTTTAGACAAGAGGGGAGAAGTAAAGCATAAAGCTGAGTCCTTGAGGTGAAGGAAAGGCACAGAGCAGCTTTGTGTTAATATGAGTGGAGCTACTACTGTGGCTCCTTAATGTGAAGGAGTGAAGCACTTTCTTAGCTGAGTCAGGGAACTAAAGCAATTAAATTTTTGGTTTTCTTTGTAGTTAGCTTCCCTAAGGAATTCTTAAGTCAGTGCTGCTACCAGAAGAAATGCTTGCCAACCCTTGCTGACCACGCACCTGTACAAATCCCAGGAATGCCTCTTGAGTTTTGTCAAGCCAGCTTAGCTCAAGTCACTGTCAAACTGGTATTAAACTAGACTAGTTGACTGCTCATAGCTGAGCATGGTGAAAGGAGTAACTTTCAACACAGCAGTAGTAACAACTATGGGAAACAGTACCATCATAAACTGTCATGGTCCAACTCCACCTGGCAGCTAAAGATCAAATAGAAAGGACAGAGACAAGACATCAGTAGGCAGTATCATCTGCATGGAAAACCCTGCAAAATACGTAAGTTGGAATTTACATAGAATCATAGAATCACCAGGTTGGAAGAGACCTACCGGATCGAGTCCAGCCATTCCTATCAAACACTAAACCATGTCCCTCAGGACCTCGTCTACCCGTGTCTTAAACACCTCCAGAGAAGGTGAATCAACCACCTCCCTGGACAGCCTGTTCCAGTGCCCAATGACCCTTTGTGTGAAAAACTTACTCCTAATCTCTAGCCTAAATCTCCCCTGGCGGAGCTTGAGGTCATTCCCTCTTGTCCTGTCCCCTGTCACTTGGGAGAAGAGGCCATATATACATACACATATATACATAGGATTTGGGAATATCTCAGAAGGCTTAGTGTGATTATAAAAGGTGGAGGACAGGGTTTCTTTAAATCCTTTGGAAGCTAATTCAGAAGTATAGCTTGCTGGCTCAAAACAAGAGCTCTGTTCCTTGAATATATATTTCAGCAAGTGTCTCAGGTAAAGAAAGCCCTGGTTACCTTAAAGCACTTGACATACAATTTGTATCAGAAATCCTTCTATGCTTTTGCAATCATGATTCTATCATGATTCAGTCAAAGCAGTTGGACACAGAATATAAGTTTCAGTTAATTTTCTTAGGCTCCGAATCAGGTTGATGTCAGCTTAAGATGAAAGAAATTATGCCTGGTGGTCCATAAAACAAGTTCTTCCACTAAACAGGCACTGTTTGAAGGGAGAAAAATCTCACATCCCCACACAATATTATTGTCCAAGCAGTAAACCATTTGTGTAGATCATGTCTAGGTAGCCACTTATGAGTTATAAGAGATAACACATTGGTTGCAGTACATTTCTAGAGGAGGAAAATTTTGTGAAAAAAGCAGAGGAATAGGAAATCCCATTGTTGAAAAGTCTGATGACTCTCGTGTTCTTCAATAGCAACCACATCTTTTTCTGCTTGCAACTTGTTATTTACCAACTTAATGGAAAATCCCTCAATGAAAAGCTGGCTGTAGCAAGGCAAGTTGTACCCTACACTGTTGCTCTAATAATTAAAAATAAGACATAATTCAATCACTCACCTATTTATTTTAGGTTATGTTTCTACTACTTCCATTTACCTCAATAGCCAGTAGGTTAGATTTGAACTAGTTTTTCTATTTCTGTTTGCACAAGACAGAAATTGATACAAGACACTAGTCAGACAATCACTTTTTAAATATCAATGTTTTAAACAAGAAGTGTAAAAAAATGTCTGAAGCACTACATTGCATCTCCTCAAAGACCATGAGATGACGGCCTGTACTTCAGTAAACAAGAGTAAGTTATTCCAGCCCCTATATGTACCTCAGTGCTCCTGCTAAACTTGATAACTACTTTTCTTTTTTAAGAAAAAGCACACTACACATTTAGATTTGCTTTGTAGCTGTAAGAGACGTTTCACAAAAGCCAGTTTCTTTCAAGTCATTTATTTCCTAGCAAAATACAATCTACAACAAAAAATACAAACCAGCATGTTTTCCTGTAATCTCTTTCCCCTACTGTACTATACAATGGTACCCTAAAGTAGGTGTGAAAATTTCAGATGGAAAACATTAGTTAGTTGGATCATATTCCCTCAATTCTTTCGCAGTAGAAAAACTTCATAGGGATTTAGAGGTTTGTTTCTGTTCTTTTCTATATTAAAAGCTTATTAGAACTCTTATACCAGAAGACAGAGTAAATGCTCCAGCCTAAGGTATCAAATTTCTACTAACTCCTCCTGGGGAAAATGGATGAGGAGTTTGTATCATTAGTCAGCAGGACAGTGATCTCATTTCAGCACCAGTGACGACTTACAAGGCAAAGCAATTAATATTAACAGGAAATTCTGTCAAGTGCTTTCTAAAATGTCAAGTGCCCCTTCCCCACTTTAAAAGCTATTATTTTTTTTTAGACATGGTATTATAAAAATATTATGAAGTTATGCTATAAGCAGTTATTAATGCCTCTGCCTCAGGTTTAACCTGTCAGAGGTGACTGAGCAACAGGCTCAGTTGTGATGATTGTTTGGGACAGGTCAAACTAATTTATCTAATGCACCTTGCCAGTATTTTATCTCAAAGAAGTGACAAACTGTTGGCCTCAACAGATGTAGTGCCGATAGTTCAAGAGCTGGTAAGTATATGGAAGATTTCAGACTGCAAGAAGCAAGGAGATGGCAAGAGGAGCACAGGCATTATGTACATTATTATAGTTTGTCTCCTCTTAGACTATAACCACCTTTGGATGGGCAAGGGTGTTTAAAAGTCTTTTATTTAACACATCCACAACTTCCCTGCTGGAAGAAAGCAGTCATTGTGGTACTAGACAATAAAGGTAGAAATGCCATTCAGCACAAAGGGGCTCATATCTACCTCCAAGAAGTTTATGCACATTCCAACACTTGCTTTTTGGGAGGGTGTAATGATTTAGACATTACTCTTAAGTATAGGAAGTTTCAATGGCAGATTAGTAACATACACAGAAAAGCTATATGTGCCTGTCAGCAAAACGCAGTGGAGCTGTTTCTGTCTTTGTCTTTTAACAGTTGCCATATAAAAAAATACTGGTTTTCCTTTATTAAAAAAAAACCAACAGCATTTGAACTCAGTAAGATATCGTGAGTATCTGTAATTGTGTACGTTTTCCACATTCAACTGATTTCTAGTGTTAATTGCTTTAAAAACAGGAGAATAGGACTCCACGTTTATGAATGACAACAAACTGTAATCCTCACGCATGGTTGTTGACATTGCTAAATCTGGTCTTGATATCACAGCATCAACATCCATCAGGTGCAACTGCTGCATGCCGCTTCAGTCTCTGGCTTTCTGTGAAAGTATGTGCAGATCTTCCTTATGGAAACTGAGGTGGTTGCAGCCTAGGACAAACAAAACAAAACAAAACCAACAAAAAACATTTCTTGGTTAACTGTTCATACATAGTAGGAATCTTAAAGTTGCCCTCCAGTTCGATAGCCTCCCAAAGAAGGTAGTAAATGAAAGGTTCTTTACAATAATCTGTTTGTCTCAAGGATAAGAGGCTTACCACCCTCAGGAAACACTGGCTAAAACCTAGAGTTGTCTTACTGCCATAGGAAAAGCACCCTGGCTGCTGGCATTCCAGGCATCTTCTCAGGCTTTACGCACAGCTCAGTAGCATGTTGAAAGCTGAACTAGAGCATCCTGGGCAGAAGAGATAATTGTTCTACAGTAATCTTTCTCCAGAGCAAATCTTTCATCTTGTGTACAGCATAAAGGACAAGTAGTTGTAGATTTACTATAACCATGATTTCTTGGTACAACCACAACATGAATAGTTCAGGAGCTATGCATAATTTAATGAGTGGTGGCTTGCCCACTTCACATCTGGTAGAAGTGTTGGAAGAGGTCAAATCATGTAAGACATGAGATACCTTACAAAAATAAGTCCTAATAAGCCTTAATGATGGCAAAAACTTCTAGCATCAAATACTCAGTTGAGAGAACAATTAAAATTTGATGAGTGGAACTTCACCTAATATCTACTGAAGTAAGACTCAGTCTGGTTTCCTCAGACTGCAGGACTTAGAGGTCAAACATGAGTTGAATCTGGTTTGCTTTAAAAAACGTAACTACCATTTCTCAGTTTACATGGTAAACCCTCATGCTCACTTTTTTAGTTACTTTATAAGCTTAACTTTCAGATCCTAGGATGAATTTTGTGCCAGGCTTCTCATACATTAAAAGTAGGATTATGTAGGTCATGTCCTGTCCTCTGACTCTTTCTCAATTCCTTTATTTTCTGTTAGTTTTCAGTGGAAGAGATTGAAGGCATTTAATCCCATAGTTTTAACATGGTTAACAGATTCTTTTGCTACCTAGGCTAGAATAAAATTTAGCTCTTTCTCCCAGTGCTAAAGTGGCTTTCCAGTAATATAAACAGGCAGATGTGACAATGAACACAAACAATAGATCTGCTGGGAACAGTGCTGTCACCATAGTGCTTCTCAGAGTAGAGCTGAATTTCAAATGATGTCTACATTCTTTGAACACCCAACTGGGGACTGGAAGGATCTCTGGGCTTCTATGTGCCCTAATTCCTTTTAAAGCGAGGGACACCATCATCCTAAAAATTCTGTTTCTGCATGGAGGGGATTAGTAGATAACAGCATTAATATATCTGGCTTATTGGGCCAGAAATCATACCTTTTGTCCATAATCAAAGGGATCAGATAATTCTTTGAATGCCTGAGCAGGAGAGAACAAGCATGGGGAGAGTGGCAGCTGGGGATAACTTTTGTCATAGCTATTGTCACTGACCATCCCACTTACCGTTTTTGGCAAAGTGGCCACTGCCACAGCCTCTTGTCGTTTGGCACCAGGACTGGAAGATGACAGGGGGCTCTTTGACATGCTCTGGCTGCCAGTTCTGCCAGTCCGGAACTTCTCTCCCAGAGCAGACAACCAGTTCTTCTTTTCAGGTGAACTATTCTCTTTATCTACTACCTCAGCATCTTTCCCACATGGAGATCTGAAAAGATGGTGGGGATTTTGAATGCCCAATGGATTAATACAGCTTCCAGGAAAGGGAGGCTCTTTTGGGTTGGAGCCTTTGCAGTTGTTATCCAAGTCCGCCAGGCTGAGAGGGCCTTCATCACAAGCTTTTTGATCTGCAGCCAAGTGACATAAATTCAGCTTGGATTTCTTAGCTGCATGGTCCAGTTCAGTCACACAGCTACAGGTCTGCAGACACTTCTGCCCCACTTCATCCTCCTTGCTGCACTCAAGCCTCCTCTTGGCTCGCTTCTCTAACTGTGAATGTGGGACTTCAGGAGAGCAAGTGGCTTCCAGGAGACCTTGGGTGACTTCTGCTAGGGCTTTTCTAGGAGAAGCAGCCTTTTTCCCCACTTCTGAAGGAGAAGAGCATGGAGTCCTCATAATCCAATGTTTAATGGACATTTTAGAGGAAGAGCTTGTTTTGGGAGAAGCACATGGGCTGGCTGCAGTCTGCTTGGCCGGGGTGCAGACTGAGGCTGTCTGGGTTTTGAGCACACCCGTTGGAGTGTTTGTAGAGAGGGGAAGGTCTCCAGAATAAACAGGAGCACAGGCAGCAGGCCGTGGCGAGGAAATGCACGGGCTGCCCGCTGTGAAGGCCTTGACAGGAGTATCCTGTGAGCTGTCTGGCAGTCCTGATAGAGGAGAAATAAGTAATCTGATGAGGAACATAAAAGAGCAGATTAAAGACAGCCTTTCTATAAGCAACCCTTCCAACTAGGAGATGAACTCAGCACTGACCCTGCTTCTCAGACATACCCTCTAGAATCAAGAGGTTGCAAAAATCTCTAATCTTGGTTAAACTGGTACAAGTCCTATGTAAAGTTCTGGTAAGTACAATACAGTATGGTTTTGTAATGTCTGATGTCAATCCCTTCTGTAATAAGCACGCCTGTGCGATCCACAGCCAAGTGACCGGCAGACAGACAGACTAGATCTTGAATCTTCCAAGTGTATCTAGCCTTGCTAGAAGCCTTTTTTTTCAGCGGCTCAGTCTAGACAGCTCAGTACTGAGATGCTACCTAAGAGCAAGGCTTGTTCCAACCTACATTACCATCTTTAATACCTGCATAACTGAGTTGAGGGACAAAGGTACTGTGAGCAGTCCCACAGGTAAATACAATGCCAAGGAAGCCTTAGCTATAATGCCCTACTATATGAATAATGCACCGAGTCAGGTGTTAATAGTTGCCTATTTGAAAAAAATAAGTGAGAACAGCAAAGGACATAGGTTCATTCCCTTGTCTTTTTGCTGGAGGGTTTTTTTCAGTATGAAGGAACAGGAATGGTTGCACTCAATGATCCGGTGGGTCTCTTCCAACCTGGTGATTCTATGATTCTATGAAGATGGTAGTTATTTACCACATCCAAGGAAATGTGAGAAATTCTTTACCTTCTGAACAAAGAATTAAATTCCAAAGAAATTAAAACATGTCACTGTAGTAAGTTATTTCTATTAAACAAATTATTCCCAAACAAACATTTCACAGTGGCTTTTGAGTTCACTAGCCATGAAGTAAATCCCCCTGCTTTTAAAAACAGGAGCTCTGAATACCCAGCTGCTTGAAACAGTAGGCATAGGTAGGGGTATAAGGACCTCACTAGTGATAGTGGGAACAGTATACAGCAAAGATCTTGGTCTGCAGCAATAATAGAGGGGTTTTCTAACTTTTTTCTGGCACCCTCCAACAGAGAACAATTTAGCAGGCTTGTTAGATGCCTTCTTTCTCATTCATCTAACTTGCGGTGATGCAATTAAATAGGATAGCACCTTCGTTACTCTATGCATTTCCACTGCTGAGCACATAAGCTCTAAACTTGTTCAAGTATACCAGGAGTTTAATCCCAATTCCTAATTCTCAGCATTAGCACTGTACTATAAAGCACTTCATTAGAACAATGAGAAGTCTAGTGTGAATAACCTGCCATTTTCTTTAGGAAATTAGGCTGCCTCACAAGTATCATGTTGAGTGAGCACCTCTGTGACTCTCACTATGTACCATATGAAGCCTCATTCAACCCTTCATTTTACTGTGCTAGCTAGCATCCAAAATACAAGTACCAGTGCATCAAAGCAAAATTAAAGAGGATCCCTTATTACTGAACCCCACTACAGATCACTAATACACAGAGTTAAGGGCTCCTTTCCTGATAAAATTTGCTATTTCACAACAATTTGCTTCAATCTGGACTAAGAGAAAATAGCTGCCAAGATTAGTCTTTAATTTAATGAGCATTTAAAAGAGACTAATATCTCAGCTGGCAATTAGTTGCACTTAAAAAATCTAAGCTCCTGGGAGCAGAAAGGAAATAGCAAGCTCAGCAGTTCTTCATTCCTAATGACCATCTACAAGTTCATACAGCACAAATATTGCATGACTAGGTGGGTAGGAACACTCTCAGTCCCATGCCAGCCTGAAAGTTATATTGTGGAGAAATCAGACAAGGGGAAAAGAAGCTATCCTAAGAGCTGGATGGGCATCACTGCAAGCAGCAAACCCAAACTTGAGAAACATCCCCAAACTTGAGATGAAGAGTACAATATCAGGTTTTTTCCGTAAGACTGCATGCATTATTCAGGCTTCTCCTAAGCCAATTCCAAGCTGTTTCCATTTACATGGTCGTTGTATGTACTACAATACCATAAAAACCAACAGTCAATCTGCATAATGCCAAAGCAGGTTATTTCAGATGTTTCCTACCTTCTCTGCTATAAATCTTTTAGACTGATATTATCAGTCTCCATATTTAAGAGTCACAAATTGTCCATGCACAGGCTTGCTCCAAAAATTTAATTACACAAAAACACAGCGAAAGTAGAGCAACTTAGGAGAAACCACAGAAATAATTTCCAAAGAAAAAGAAACTGTGCTTGCTACATTTGACAATATAGGTCAACAGTCAATACACAATCCCAGTCTCGCAATTTGTTCCACATAAATGGGTGGGGAACTACCTAGACCTCATCCCAGCAGGTCTGAAATTGTACTTAGCTTGCCAGCTCTGAATCAGTTTCTGAAGATAATTCCTGAATTTTAACACCACGTGCTTTGTGTTCAAGAGCCAAGGTCAGCAGGAAGCCTGCTGTTAAGCTTGCAGTGTCTGTATACTTCCTTTTCCCTCCTGTGTTACTTTAATGCATCAAGAGTAAAGAGAAATAATTTACTTTTCTAGTATAATTGCCAAAGCTGACTTGTATAGCTTTAGTTTACAAGCTACTTTAGGTTTCAGGCTTCTGGACTAGATTTACGGTTACTTCTCTTCTGCTGAAACTAGTCCATAAAGGGATTTTTGAGACATTTCTGAAGCAGAGTATGTGCGTGCACACACAAACCATTTACTGGCCTCAGAGCAGATCTGGCAGTCTCCCTGCTATTGTCTTGCAAACTTCCTGCAAGATTGTTACTCGCTGGCAAAGGGTTAGAGGCAATGTTATCCCATTAGTGGGATTTGGAGACCTTCAGCCTTTATTTGTGTTAGCCAAGGTGAAATCCATTTGCACAGTGGCTAGAAAAGATAGGCGGAACACAGGAAGTCAGACCACCAGCTGCTGGGAAGCTATTGCATTCTTAGTTTCAGAGCTACACCACAGAGAAACTCCTCTTATTTTTCTTTTGTGGAGGTTTACTCTTTCATCTACTCAGCTGTAATAGAATGCAAGTTTCAGATAAGTCAAAGTAGTGCTATGGCCCAGAGCTCCTTTCTTCTGGTCTAGGGTACTGTCCAGTGAGTAGGTTATCTGTAGAGCCCAGATCTGCCTGCCAGCTGTGAGAGCACGCTGTACAGCTTGTCTGATTGCCTTGGCTTTGTAGAAAGATATTGCACTTATTAGCTAGCCTTCACATGTGAATAGACAAATGCTACTGATTATTTCTGGAATATTACAATCACATCGGGATTGTCTACATACAGTTTTGAAGTCCTTTCACTACATGGCATTTGTCTGTATGGACATCCAGTACAGCTGTACAAGGGTGAAGAAAGAGATCATAGAATCACCAGGTTGGAAGAGACCCACCAGATCATTGAGTCCAACCATTCCTGTCAAATACTGAACCATGCCCCTCAGTGCCTCGTCCACCCGTGCCTTAAACACCTCCAGGGATGGTGACTCAACCACCTCCCTGGGCAGCCTGTTCCAGTGCCCAATGACCCTTTCCATGAAAATTTTTTTCCTAATGTTCAGCCTAAACCTCCCCTGATGGAGCCTGAGGCCACTCCCTCTTGTCCTGTCCTTTTAGGTAGTTGTAGAGAACAATGAGGTCTCCCCTCAGACTCCTCTTCTCCGGGCTAAACAACCCCAGCTCCCTCAGCCGCTCCTCGTAAGGCCTGTTCTCCAGCCCCTCCACCAGCTTTGTTGCTCTCCTCTGGACTCACTCCAGAGCCTCAACATCCTTCTTGTGGTGAGGGGCCCAGAACTGAATATAGGATTCAAGCAGCTGTCTCACCAGTGCTGAGTACAGAGGGAGAATAACCTCCCTGGACCTGCTGGTCACGCCATTTCTGATCCAAGCCAAGATGCCATTGGCCTTCTTGGCTACCTGGGCACACTGCTGGTTCATGTTCAGACGACTGTCAACTAACACCCCCAGGTCCTTCTCCTCCAGGCAGCTTTCCAACCAGACTTCTCCTAATATTGTGTAATATTGTGTAGAAATCTGCGCAGAATTCAGCTACTGGGCAGGAGGAAACAGTTCAGAGTTCCAAGGCCACATATATGCCATCAGCTCTTTACTAGGTAAACTAACAAACTGGAAAAAGCATATGATCTTACTGCTTTCAGTTATTATTTGATATAAAGAAAAAGTGTGACTTGTTGCTACAGTGCATGCACTCATGGTAGGTCTTCTAGCTGTTCAGTTATTGAACTCTGCTGATAACCACTGAAGATCTGCCTGCCCAATAGGCTGTATTAATGAATAATTGCTTTCCAGTCTGGTCATGCAGACCTTGGCATACTTGTAAGCTGTCTCAGCCAGCCTGTCATCTTGGTGGCAGAAGTATTTCCAAGTAGAAGTGTTTGTCTGGCTATAAGAATTATTATCCAATATGAAAAAAACAGAAGACTTATAAGACAGGCCAAAGACTTCTATTGGTACAGAGAACAGCCAAAATTTGGAAGCCATGCAGCAGAGCAAGATATCTCAGCTCAGGGGCCTTACCTCCTCCACGTTGTTCTTCTGGTTTCTTCTGAGTAACCCAGCCTACCAAGTTGATTTTGCTGCATGCTGATTTCTCCTTTTCAGAAGAACGTTGTAAGCGCCAGATCCTCACAGTGTTGTCATCGGAGCACGTGGCAATCTAGAGTGTAAATTAGTTTGGTAGAATAACCAGGGCATAACCTGTAGATCACTTGCCAAGTGACCTAGAACAGCTACACCAAACACACCACACCAATATGAATGAGGGAGAAGCCTGGTTGGGGTCCGGGGGTACAAGATTTGCCAATAAAACAAACCAACCCAACTCTGTTTCATCGCTGTACCAGACAGCAGTATTGCCTTTAAAGTGGGCAAGGCTACTGGTCTCATGTCTTTCTGCTTCAGCAATCTCATTTGCCTATAAGAGTTGGCAGTCTGCTCAGGGCGTACTGTAAGATTTCAATAACTTGGTAGACAAAAAATGTCCATGCTGCTTTTTCCACATGCACCTAGGCCTGTCCCTGTTACTCAGGGCCTTTTCTGCTTGGGGATAAACTTTTGCAACACACTGAGAAGGTGACATTGGAAGGCTGTTGCAGTAGCCTTAAGCGTTATCTTTTCAGAGTCAGATGTCAGCAGTATCTGGCAGAGAAACCAACTCTGCTAGAAACATCAGTCTAGATTCCCCACTCCAACATCACACATGCAAAAAGGATCTGTGGAATCTCATCTGAAGAAGCAGCAGAACCCAGCTGCCTCACATTTTATGGCACTCTTTGGACAGATTAGCTGGTGACTCACGTGGGAATCAGCAGAAAGAAAAGGAAATGCTGTGGCCAAAGTTCATAGTAATCTGGATGGAAAAGCATTTTTGCTGTGACCTCTGTAACACCAATATTGGCCCTACAGAAAGCAACTTTGCCTTTCAAATCACTCCAAGCAGCTTCTTGACCTGTCTGGGCTCCCTATTTTCCACTTTTCTTTGTGCTTTGGCACCTATACAATGGCTGACTAGTCTTACCTGTGTCAGTTAACAATTTGAAAGGCTGCATTTCCAATACAACACGATCAGGACGCTGGGCTATCTCTAAATTACGGTTTTTATCTGAAATGCTAATTCTCATTTTTGTGCATCATACAGGTAGAATAATTCCTCCTATTCGCCTGCAAAACTCCCATCCTCCTCATTGCAACACTTTCCTGAAGACCCAGTGCTATAGTGCAAGCAAGGAAAATGGTTGACTTGCTCAATACTGTGGGGTGGAAGAAATTCTGGGTATTATTAGGACACTATCCAGGAGTTTTCAGGGTCATTTCTCATTTTGAGCCAGGCCAGTCATTTGAACCAACCTCCTACTGCAGTTCTCTTCCTTTTAGTGATACATGGTGCATAATTACTGACCCAATTTCACTGTAGGTTTTTGGGTCTACACACAAACATGTCATAAAACCAGCTCAGATTTTGAAAAAAGGTCACAATGAAAAGTGCCCATATGTTTTTTAAAGGACATTCAAAACTTCTTGCCGCCCTATACAAAACTAGCAGATGTATCAATGGTCAGAGAGGAAAGGAAGTTGTAGGCATGGAACCACAGAACAAGTTTTTGACTTATTAAATCCCTGATTAAATGGTTTCATAGTGTTGTCTCTTACAAGTAGTGTCACAAGCTCTCATTAGGAGGGGTCTTTGTTCATTTGTAGTTTCCTAGGTCTAATAAAATAGACTGATTTTTTTGAAAATAATGAAATAATTCTAATACATTGTACTCATGCGACAAGCTTAATTTACTGCCCCATCCCCCTCCCCACAAATGCACATTTCTAGCCCTTACAGACTAAAAATTTCCTCCCAAACAAATAAATAAATAAACACTGCTGCAATAAATAAATACTGCTGCAATTTTGTAAAGCAGATGAGACCACATCACATCTATTGTTTCATGGGAAAGAAAATTTGCCAAAAACACAAACCTTGGTGAAGTCTGAAGGACACCAAGCAATGGAGGTAACCTCTTGAGAGTGACCAAAGAGTATCCGTGGAGGAAGGCTAGGCTCAGAAACCTTAAATATTCAACAAAAAAAACCAAGTATACCATTAGATGCCCTGCAGCCTCATATACATCACTAAGAAAAGACCCCACAACCCAGCCGTGAAGCATGTGAATATTTTCCACCTTTCCTGTATAAGATGGATAAATCAACTGCCCGCAGTCTGTCATCACAGGGATCAACTGATGGAGCCCTAAGAATCAGTTCATGTTTTGTTTCTAGAGGTGAAGCAGCTAATCAGCCCTGAGATGCACCGACTTGCCTAGAAACACTCATTCAGTTTCTGCTAAAGACAGGATTTCTGCCTCCACTGTTGTCAGCACAAGATTTTTACTGTATTAAGTACCTCTGCTTCTGTGTAAGATGCTTGAAAGTTTGGGAAGGTCATACCTTGAATCAGGATAGGTAAATACATCCTGCTGCCATTTTACAAATGTCCCAATCCCAGGTTAATGGTTTATTAAAAATATAACCCCTCCCCCCACAAAATCCTATAGATAACCCTTCACTGGCTTCAGAATTGGCATTTTTGCAACTGCCAAGTGCTTGTACCTCCTCCAACCAACCAGCTGGACCAGAGATCCTCTTAAGAGCTTGTAAAATAACACCCTAAAGCACTCAGGTTCATTAAACTGATCACCATTTCTCTTATATCCTTCATAAAATCTTTCTTCTGTTCTACAGTATCAGTATTAATCTTCAATTACTGCTCATGTAAGAGACAGATACATCTGAAGCTACCTTTAAGTGGCCCAAGGAAGGAAAAACAGACACATAGACACAAACACAGAGATTATATCCAAGTTTTACATGCTTGCAGCAGGCAATCCTTTCTGGAGCTATGAGTCACTGTTATTGATGTGACATTATAAGGGGGATTTATCAAGTGGATTTGCATAAATGACTATGTGAATGAACAGTTTCTTTAGTGTGTGGGTGAAGGAGTAGACATTACATGCAGATTTCAAAGGAAAATGCAAGACATTGGGGAAGGCTTCTGATTTACACACAAGTTTTCCTCTCATGGATCACCTCCTACAGCAGCCTTCAGACCTACAACTGAATATCCAGCTTCAGATCTTAAAGTTCTGATACAAACAGGTTCATCTTAACAAACAGGCTGATTTTTTCCCCTGGCATAGCTAAGGCAATCACTTGACTAAATATCCTCCTAATGCCTTGGTCAGAGTATTCCATTCTCTGCCAAAACATGCAATACCATGGAAACAAACCCCCCATTTAGAGAAAAAACAGCAGGAGAAGTGGGTGCAGAGAACACCTTTGTTTACATTTAATAAGGTCTTGCCATACACACACATAACAGACAAAATAGTGGTCTGGTAGGCACTGATTGCTGAAAGGAAAGCAGAGGAAGAGAATTATTTTTGCTGGGACACGTTGGATTTACATTATACTAATGTAAATTAAACCAACTTATATTATTTTGAACTGAAGGAGGATGCATAGTTATAGCTCTGTCCAGTGGGCCAGTCTGCGCATGTTAAGTCAGGATTAGCCTCAGCACATGCTGCTTTTTGCCTGATTTGACAGGATATTGGTGGGGAAGTTGGAGCTATTGTGGAAAGGTTAAAAAGAGAAACCTAGGAAATGAGACTTTGTTACTTAATCTACTCACTGAAACAGCTGTTGTACCCATCTTCACAACTCAGCATAAAATGGTGTATGTAGTTTTATGCACCACACAACACAGAAGAACTTATTCCAATGCTGGGACAGAGCAAAGGGAAACTTAATATGGTCACCTCAAAGCGGTCAGTACCAAAGGATTCAAAGGACAATGGAACAATGGAATTATAAGTCTATAAAATATATTTTTTTATTACAAGGAAGGTAGCTTTGCTAGGTACCATCTTTATAGAGAAAAATCTCTCTGTTCTCTGGCTTTTATAATCTTAGGGTTGCTCAAACATCACTTCATTAATCAACAAACTAGTAATTAAAAAGAACAACACAATGAAGTGAGTGTTCATTGCCTGGAAGATATTTATACACAGAAAACTGACTGAAATAGCATCCTCGTCAGCAACAACTTCTATCCACACTATTTCGTGGGAATTGCTGACCCAAACACAACTTAGCATCACTGCAAATGCTTCCCAAAGAAATAACGTGTGAATATCATCTTGCTCTGCCTTTCATTCATCAGACAGGTGTTCTCCTGCCTTCTGTTCCTCTCTAGGTAATGAAGAGTTCTAGCTTTCCCTAAGGTCTTTCCAACATTAACTGTGAATTGCTCATGCTATAGCTAACCATGTTTTTTTTCACAGCACAGAAAGTCCACATCCTTGGAAAAAAATACGTTTCAGAGTCAGTAAAACTTGCCAACACTTAAACCAAGTTAAGAAGCCTCTGGATATGACAGATCTTGAAAGAGACAGTTTTGCTGGAAGTCCAACTTTCAAACATGACTATGGGATTAAAATAAAAGTAATCATCTGATGATTTATTTAATAAATACGTAGTACAATCTGTCACTCATATGTGATAGCAACAGAAGCCTTCAGTACATAAGTGCATTTTAAATGTGCTTAAATGCTTAACATTCGAGATGTAATGACATCCTTTAATGCTCTCATCCCAGTCCTAGCCAGTGTTCCAAGAAAGTATCAGTGCACGTGAAACGCAGGACGTACAACCCAGGTTTGCACAGGTATTTTTGCTGAACTTGCACAGAACATGCAGAAGGTTAAAATTACACCACTTGGCATCGGAGTAGTCATGCTACTGCACTCCTGCTACTTCTGAGTAAGCAACCTAGCTGCTTACAAGTGTTCTCCAAATCAAAGAGAGCGCAGGCTTGAACCACAATAACTGCAGGTTGGCCCTCTGCTCTCAAAGGTTTGCACTTTACTTGCAAACTCATTGTGAAAGTGGTAAACAAGTCAGCATTCCTTAAAATTTACCCCAAACCTGAAAAAAAGCAGTCACCTGTAATTTAAATCTATTCTAATTCAGATAAGAATTCCACTCTGTTCCTATACGACTGTCAAATATGGAGAGCATTAACTCGAAGTATATGCCTTATTCTGAGGTCTCTGCTATTAACATGGTGACGTTTGCATTTGCTACATGTCAGGACAAGATGGCAAGTGAGGAAGCCTCTCGGCTGTCAGATGGTGCTTTGAAATTTTGCTGAAGGCTCTGGCTGAGGCCTTGCTGTTACAAAGGCTTTAACTACTGTAAATTAAGTGTGAGAAACAGCTATGTCTGAAGCAAGAGCTGGAGAAAGGTAAAAGTGGGGAAAGATTGTCCTTTAAAACAGTTAAACTGTTAGGTGTCTGTTAATGTGCTCCATTGCTAAATATGAACTGAGAACTGTCTGTCTACTTGTCATAGCTGGCTGAATCACCAAGATTAAAAGAGGATTTTAATGCCCATTAAAACCAGATTAAGATCACTGCTGCAATAAGCAGCAGTGATGAGAGACACCTTGATGGCAGGAGGTTAGCTCTGTTTTACATTAAACAGTTACATCCAGCCTTGACAGCAACACGTTCAAGCACAACATGCCAGAAGCTAACCCCATACTGCTGTAAGTAAGAGTGGAAGGCAGGGAGTGTCCTATATGAACATGAAAAGCAAATAAAATGAAAGAGTCAAGCAGCTCTTAGTTCCATGGATGGGTCCCTCCCAGTTGCCTTCCTTACCTTCCAGATGTATGCGTTGCAGTCACTTGAGCCACTGACCAGAAACTGGTCATCTGGGCTGGTGCTAGACTTGATGTAAAAGGTTGAATTCTGGTGCCCACTGAAAACTGCCACTGTGAGGAGAAAAGAAAAACAGAAAATAAAAGCACCACTCAATGCACAGTTGTGGTTGCACAAGCAGAGCTGATCTTACAGGCTTTTGCCATCTATTGACAAATCCTCTGGAGAAAGTGGCTGCACTGCTCCTTGGCTCTGGGCTTCTGGGACAGGCAGTCTAACTGGAGCCCTTCAGGCCTTCCAGGCAAAGCAGGTATAACTGAGAAACTCTCTCCACAGCATTAGGAAGCAGTGACTGCTTCATAAGCACATGGAAGCATCACCTGGGCTGTCACACTACACTGGTTAAGGCTCCTCATCTCTTCCTCTCTCAGTTACCATCACCAGCCCCACTACATTAACAGGAGCAGCTGTACAGAAAACACAGCAAAGGCCTTTTTACACCCAGGTAGCAATGAAGGTGATTGCTGCTCCTTCCTCCTGCTGTGAGCATCTTTGTTTCATCAAGAAAACTTGCATCATGTTAGCTATGCTCACTGGTTGCCTATATTTAAAGCCTCAGTAGCATCTGCTAAAGCTTTAAAATCATCATCCCAAATGGCTGCTCTTTCCCCTGTTGTGAAAGGAGAGAAGGCGACAGCCCACACAGGAGCCGAGTGTGGATTTAGAGCACTCGGCTGCACCATGTCCTGTCCTCTCATCAGGGTAGAAGGGGCAAGTTTCCCAAGGCAGTGCTTTAACCGGCCCTGTTTTAATAGCATTTTTGGCAAAGGTGGCAACCCACAGACCAGATGACAAGCTGATGGTCTTTGAAAAGTTTTGGGACCCTGAAAGATTCCTTGGTTTTGACCTGCATCTCTCTCAGTGCAACTGTTACAGGACAGTGAGTCCTATCCTAAGCCAGACCAACCAGCAAGTCCTGCTACAGTGAGGATTTCCTCAAGTCCCCCTGCAATCTAAAGCTGCCTGCACACCAGATAAGTAAGTGGACTGGGATGCAAGCCAGTGAGTGAGGAGTCACCAACCTGCAGGCAGGCACTGCCCTCTGCGGGAAGAGTGGTACACCAACAAACCGCATGTATCTCATCCAGCTGGATGAATTGAGATTGCTCCCTCGATTTTATTGGCTCCACACAGAAAGCAAGAGCTCCATGAGGAGCGGCTGAGGAGTTTGGGCGACTGGGAGGGTTTTGTTGAGGTAAAGCTTTACAAAATACACGTTGGTGTGTACAAATGCTACAGCTAAATAAACACGGAGAGCTGAAACTAAAGCTGTTGCCTTGTTGTGGCAGGTGTGTGTATTCAGCTTTGAAGAGCCCAGGCACATGGCTGTCCACAGAAAACTAGCGTGTGAGCTGCTTGGAAGGGTTGTTTCGTACAACAAAGGCCTCTCATGCCTTTTGCAGGCATCTCCCTCTGAGAAAAACTTATTCACTGGCAAAATATTGAAAGGGACAAAGTCTTAGAAGCAAAGACAATAATATTTTTATCTTGCAATTAAGTGCTGAATTGTATGCATTTATCCAAAAAGCTTACTATCTTACAGAAGCAGTAGGTATGCATACTAGTTTTAGACAACCATGTAAGTCCTCAAAGAGTTCATTTTTTAGGTTATCCTACTGTATCTGGAGGCTCCCTTCCGGTTATCTCTTGACTTAAGACTACTACATCTTCCAATACAATTAGGCATATCAATACATTTTTGCAATTTTAATAGTGTTTTTTCTTTTAGGTTATTCAGCTGTACCTGGAGATAGGCTGCATGTTATCTCTCGTTATGACACAGATTTATATTACAAGATATGTATGCATGCAAACCAGATGCAGCAAAATTTATCAATTCTCACACCTGTATTCATAATGTTGCCCATGTCAGGGAGGTGGTTGACTTGCCTTCCCTGGAGGTGTTTAAGGTGTGGGTGGATGAGGTACTGAGGGGCATGGTTTAGAGATTTGTGAGAATGGTTGGACTCGATGATCCGGTGGGTCTCTTCCAACCTGGTGATTCTATGATTCTATGAGGAGGCTGAGGGCAGTATGCCCCATGCTTCAGAGGAACCCTGCTCCTGTGAGAGGGGACCGGATGGTGAGCATATTTCCATAGCTCAGCCATAGCACCTGGGGTTAACCTCAACAACTGACTTATTAATATTGACTGCTTGCACCACTTCTGGACCTTGGAAACAATCCCACCCACCAGACTGCCTTCCTGAAGAGCAGACAGAAGGACACATTGTTCCTTTAATTTTAATTAACTGAGAGGCTGAGAAAAGGCAATGGAAACCAAATCATGTGTCCGGCTGGAATACATCTAACAAGTTTTGCTGCTTTCTGTGAAGCAGCCACTGGCTTACAACAAAGCAGCTTAGTGCACCAAAATCTGTGGCCCGTCTTGTCAATGTAAAGGTCACAGATGCAGAGTTAAAGGAATCTAAAAAGCTGAAGCATCTCCACAGTACGCTGGGGATGTTTTTACACAGAAACTGTGGTAGAAGGTAAATTTAACAGACATTTTAAAATATCTGAATATGACCATTTTACATGGATTCAAATCCAAGAGCCTGCAAAATCAATGACTGCCAGTAAGCAGGAGATTCAAAGTTGCTTCAGGTTGGTAGCAGCTGGATACAAGCCATTCCTTGCCAGGTAGCATGCAAATTATCCTCAGTCGCAGTCTGGGTGAACCAGTATCCGCACTTATTTAAGTTTTTGTGTGATCAATTTTATATGGATGGCTTAACACAAAATTATGAACAGCCCATGTAATATATGCTTTCTCTCCTGACATAAGACATGACATAGACATAAGAGCATGGAAAAGGTTTCCTAATCGTCCAAGCTGCTCCCTGTAAGTCACAGGGAGAAATTTGCCTTTCTGTGCTCTCTAACATCTCTTTTGCAGCTGTTTCTACAGATATCAAACTCACCTGGAGTGGTCCTTAAACTTGTCATATTGAACATGTAGATACTGTCATCAGTGCAGTTAGCAAACAGATTAGCACCAGTGGAATCCAAAACCAGGCTAGAATACCCTATAGAAAAAGAGAAGTTCTTCATAAGAAATAACTCCACAAACATTTTGGAAAACAGGCATGCTGAAATAAACGTCTAGAGAGGGAAATTTGGAAAGGATCTCTATCACATATCAGATTGCCATTGGAAATGTTAATGTTTCACAGAGCACTTGTTATAGAAGGAAAATTTCTAGCATAACATCTACATTTTCTCATGAGGATTTAGGGTGATATTTAGAGAGGAATCTCATCTTCAGAGAAGATAAGCCATTTACTTGACAGATTCAAATGGATAACAGGAACAACCACTCATGGAAGAAGAGATTAAAAATAAATAGATAGCCTCACACCTTAGTAAAAAGACACCCACTGATTTGCTAGTGATTTAAGTTCAAGAAAAATCTTTCCCTAAGAGCAGATTATTTCACAGCAAGCTTCTTGAGGGTTTCCCTCATGTTCTTGGAACTGACACTAACCATTACCATGTCAAGACAACTGATTAGACAAGTCATCAGGAATTACTGTGTTGCCCCAAAGCATTGCAAGGTGTTAAGATACAAAGAAGCATGGAACAACATGAACAAGAGCACTATTGTTTTTGATAACAAACAGCTTCAAGTATTGCTTGAGTCTGGAAGGTTATAACGTAAAAACCCAGCCTGTTATCTCTTCAAGATACAGTGTAAAGGAGTTAAATCTGATTTCTACTAATGCATCGAAATGACTGAATTCTACCTGAAGAGCTGTATTATTCCCTCATCTCCATTTCTGAAAATGCACTGCTGAAGCTTATGCAAGTTTTTTGTCATGGGTGCAGTGATGCAAAAGTGGGGCACCTTCACATTTCAACTTGAAAATCTGACATTAGCAACAAAAATACTGCTGAACTTCTAAGTCTGATCAATAATTGGCTAAGAGATGGCATTATTGTTAGTTCTTAAATATATTTTAATATATATACATACATATATATATATATATATATTCCAGCAACTTACCGAGTTTGCGAGTACTTGTCCCAGGGTAGCAAAAAGACTTGAAAGGCACGGGGTCCTGACGGTAAGTGGCATAGTTCTTGCGCAAGTCCCACACTTTAATCACGCTGAAACAGAAGAGCACAAGCGTATTCACCTTCAACACTTCTTTTGCAGTGCTGATATGATCTTTCAAGAGTGCAGGAAGAAAGGTTGCTCATTACTGAGGGGTGTCCAGTGCTACAGAACTCAACTGAGCAGAAGTAGAGCAAAGATGTGCTGAGAGCAAAACAATTGCTCAGCTGAGTATGGATAAAGAAGCAGCACTGTCTTCTGTAACCAACATAAAATGCAACAAGAGGTACTAGACAATTTTCTTCAACTAGTAAAAGGAAATACAAGGATGCCTTTATACTCCTGACTTGCAGTTTTAAAAACTAAGTCCTTACATGTTTTTCTTGCTCTTCAGAAGCAAGACTCCTCTGGAGCCATAGGGAAGGAGAGTCAATTTTATCTGCTCCAGAAAGGCTCTGATCACATGGAACCCGCTAAAGTCATAGAATCACCAGGTTGTAAAAGACCCACAGGATCACCGAGTCCAACCATAAAGAATTGAGTACTGAGAGCATAATTGCTGTGCTATTCAAAATAACAGTTTGATCAAGCTCCAAGATGCTGCATCAGACCTGGCACCTAAAAGAATGCATCTTTTGTAACTCAAGGCAACATTTTCTCAAGCATGCCTACACATATCCAGGCACCAACCACCCACTTACATCCAAAAACAGCTCACTGTCTAACAATAGTCTGTTTACATGTGGTCCCAGAGGTCCATGAGAATAAAAAGACGTAATAAGAACTGCTCTCGTTCTGCCTCAAAGCTAAAACACTAAAATGAACATTTACTACATATGCGCAATTTGTCCCAGCACTGCAAACTTCAATAAGGAAGGCAAGTGGCATTCAGCTTTGACAGTGCAAGTTGGCAGTGTAGCTCTGCTGATTCTACCTCAGTAACTCTCAAGCCTTTGGGCCACTGAATGATCTTAGAAAAAAACCCAACATCTCCCAATCTTTTTGTACCGCTAAAAACACACAGAATAGACAGAAAAGCAGGTATCCTCCCTCCTTACCCATCAACAGCTCCTGCAGAGATAAGAGTGTGCTCATCCTGAAGTAGCACCACAGTTACACTCTGCTGGAAATCCTTAAAAAAGAAAATAAAAGAACTTTATTTTCTTTCAAAGTCAGCAAGGTCTTGCTGCTTAGTTCAAGGCTAAATGATTACTGAAAATACCTCCTCCTAGCCAGGCAACCTGGAAATAGCAGATGTCCATTTAGGACACAACTACCCTTCAAAATACAATTTGCACTGAGGAGTAAGTGTTTGGGCAGCAGTTTGAGATGATACCTTTCATGTATCATCAGTGATCACACTGCATTCATCACAAGTTTTAATAGCTTAAAAGACAATGTCCTTCTACAGCGAGACAGTCATTTGTGCGGTCACATTAGGCGGAAAAAAGGAAAGAAAAAATGACAACATTCCTTATTTCCCCCTCCCCTCGAAAAAGGGGTGCTGGCCACTCTTTCCTGCTCTGAATAAAAATATATGTATTTCACGTGGTATTAGCACAAAGATAGTTTTGATGGCATATGGGTTGTTAAAAGACTAAACAATGTCTAAAATTAGCCATAGAGAACGACCAGGTCACAAAAACTTAATCCTGCAAAGATAAATGAAAGTATTTACCACATTCCAACCAATTATTTCTCACAATAATTACTTAAGAAAACTTCTATAAACAACATTGTCTCCAGGAGAGAGGCCTACGTTTCATCTGCTCTCCAGATACCTACTATCAAAGGAGCAAGTCCTCTTAGGTTCTGCCTTTTTTTCAGTTTGGAAGGAGTCTGCTTGTCTACCACATTGTGTGCTCCACTGATTTGATTCACTTGCCTATAAAATCCATCTGAAAGAAATCAAAGACATCTCAGTTAATAGTTTCTATGCAATTTTGCTATCACTTTAATAAAATAGGCATCAGTTTAGAGTAAGTTCCAAAAAGCAGCTGAGACTAACCTTTAAAATCATTAATGTATTCCAAAAGAAAAACTGTTAGTTATATATAAAACCAATGAGAAGAATACAGTAGAAAACAGGAGCCTATATCGCAAAAAATTAAGAGGTCAATGTAGTGTGAAAGTTGAAGCTAAAACCAGTCCAGGCAGGCTGCCTTCATCTGGTCTTCACATGCATCTTGGTCTGGAGCATTCAACCAGTTTCATCCGAAGCAGAATTGCATTCACAGGAGGGTTTCCAGCACTTTCCCACTTTGTTTTGTAATGTTCTACTTGGCCTTTTCTCTGCTATTTCTCACTTGACGAAACTTAGTGCTTTATTAGAGGAAAGTGACTTTTCTACTTTTTCTCCCTATACCTTCCACTTCAGTCATGTGGGGCCTCCCTTTTTCTGCTCTTGCCTGTTTGAAGAGCCAGGGAACATGGGACAGTTGAAAGTGATATATGCTCTGGCAGCTCAGGCCAGGAAACTTCTTGGACAGAGCAGGAAAATGAGAAGAGGCATAAGGGAATGACCTGACTGTGGAAGGGGAAGCTTCAGGAAAGAGAGAGGAGCAGAAGGAGCTCGCTCATGCATTTAGTAGGTGTTTCAACAATACATTCAAGTTGCTCTTAGCACTCGCAAGCTCCTTTGCTGCTGCACTTTCTG
The DNA here is from genome assembly GCA_033558105.1 of Coccyzus lansbergi. Classification (NCBI taxonomy): domain Eukaryota; kingdom Metazoa; phylum Chordata; class Aves; order Cuculiformes; family Coccyzidae; genus Coccyzus; species Coccyzus lansbergi. The sequence continues at coordinate 65,131 of JAUMJK010002422.1, forward strand.
CCTGCCTTCCTACTCCGGCAGCAAGTGTTCCCAGCTTCACTTCATCCCTCTGGATGCTCTGACCTAAGCACTATCACCAAGCCCATCTACCTCCACGGTGTCCCATACGGGGTTGTATTCTGTACCTCCTTACCAATACACAGGGTATTATCAGGCTACCATGTATATCCTGCTGCAAATCTGAGACTGTTACGATATAGAAAGACGTATTATACATAGAAGAAACACCTATTTCATCCTTTTGCTGTACGAAAACTGTACACTGTTGCGTGACGATCCTCTTCCTCTTTCTATATGGTAATCAAGACCATGAGTCCAACAAGTACATCATCTGGGTACCACTTTTATATGAGATACTGAGGTCTTTTAATACGTAACTGAAAGTTCAGTTACCTTTCTTGTTGCATCTGGTATCCCAAACCATGATGTTTCCATCTCTGCCTCCGGTACAGAAGACAGCTGAGAGAGGGAAAAAAAAAAAGTGATATTAGCTTCCAGAAGTGTTAATTAACCAGTATAATGCCATCTATTTGCCTTTGGCCCTTCTGCCTCAACAACTGGGATACCAGACTTAGAAATGCAAAAATCAGGCCATGTTTTTTGGTTTGTTTCCTTATTCATAGAATAGTTTGGGTTGGAAGGGATCTCAAAGATCATCTAGTTCCAACCCCCCTGCCATGGCCAGGGACACCTCCCACTAGATCAAGGTGGCAAAGGTCCCATCCAACCTTGCCTTGATCATCTTATTCTTCCTAGCCCTTTTTTACTACTACTCTAGAGAAACCTGCTAATGAAAAGAATATTTACACACTTACATGTGGAAGTAGGTATCCTATCTTAAACTAAACTTTCCCAAGATCAGAAATGCACAGATGTTAGCATAAGGTCACTGTGAAGTTGTAAACAAGTTAGTTTTGCTTTGCTGGCTGGGTCACCGCTCAGTTGGCCCATGTTGTTCGTAACTATTGGTTAGCCCCAAAAGTATCATTGCGCCAGGGGGAAAAAATAAGGAAAAAATAGACAACAGTGAATATCAACATTTACCTTTCTCAAACCTAGAAAAAGCAACTGACTTGAGGCTACACTGGTGACCTTTGCATATGCCAAGAAGCTCGCCGGCTCTCACATCCCACACCTTGGCTGTCTGATCTCCTGAAGCAGTGACCTTCAGAGTAAAAAATAAAAACCTAAAGTCTTTATCTGCATACAGTTGCCAAGGCATTAAAAATAAAGTTAGCTGGCAAAAGACTGCTTACAATTCTGTGTTCCCCTGGTACCCAGGCAAGGTCAAATACAGCGTTTGAGTGTGCTTGCCATTCTAAGAAGAAAACAAAAACCAAGATTAGTTCAGTGCATTGTAGCCTGATATTTTGCAGAATACTAAAGAACATCAGACACCGGCATGACAAAACTTGTCAACAGCTTGCCTTAGGCAACACAGAACAATTCACCTGCTACAGCAGTTGTAAAAGCACCCTCACCCTGCCTTTCTGAAGAAGACTCAGCAAGGTATATGAGAGGATTTAAGAACTGACCACTTATGTTTAAATGACTTGCAAAAAGCTTTCTTTGATTCCAGTAAATCATGTACTTGTCACATCAAATGAAGATGCATTCTATATTATATTTACCTTTAAAGATGGGTTTCCTGGTAGTTTGATCTTCAGTGTCATATAGTCTAACAAATCCTTCTTCATTTGCAACTGCCAGTACATGCTCAAAATTTGGGGCTGAAAAGAAAATGAAAAGTATTTGTGTTATGTATCTGATTCATAGTCATGGCCCTGCTCTTTGTGAAGGGCCATAAACACCTTAAATGGCATATACAACAAATAGATAGCTGTGAAAATAAACAGTATTTTAAATGTTGAAAATACAGAAATATTGGCAGGCATTTTTCTAGGGTTTTCACTCAGAAACTACTACACATTACTGTGAGTGTGCTGAGACACTGGCACAGGCTGCACAGGGAAGGTGTGGATGCCCCATCCCTGTAGGTGTTCAAGGCCAGGTTGAGTGAGACTTTGAGCAAGTTAATCCAGTGGGAGATGTCCCTGCCTGTGGCAGGGGAGTTGGAACTAGATGATTTTCAAGGTCCTTTCCAAAGCATACCATTCTATGATTCTATGACTGAAAAGGCTGCAGGAACAACTTTAAAGATAATGGCCTCTTTCACTAGCTATAACTGTTTTCTAATTACACCTTTCTGTATGGATGGTACCTATCCTCTACAACCTCCAGTAGTTTCTATTGATCAGAGTTGAAAAGCTACCTTGGAGAAATTTATTAGATTGCACCAAAACTAAAGTACCATAAATGAAAGTTTTGCCCTAAGCATATAATGATTTGGGTTGGAAGGGACCTTAAAGATTATCCAGTTCCAACCCATCTGCCATGGGCAGGGACAGGTTCCACTACATCAGGTTGCTCAAAGTGTCATCCAACCTAGTACTGAACACCCCTAGGGATAAGGCATCCACAACTTCTCTCGACAACCTGTTCCAGTGCCTCACCACCCCCACTGAAAAACTTCTCTTCCTAATATCTAATCTAAATATACCCATTACCCCTCATGCTATCATGCACTCGCTAATAAAGAGCCTCTGCCCAGCTTTCCTGTAGGCTCTCTTTACTGTAAGGCTCCTATAAGTCTCCCTGGAGCCTTCTCTTCTCTAGGCTAAACATACCCAACTCTGTCAGCCTGTCCTAGTGCAGGAGGTGCTCCGGCCCTCTGATCATCGTCATAGCCATCCGCTGGACCAATGACCCAGGAGCTTCCATGCTTACTTACTTACATCATGTATTTATCATGAGGAAATACTACATGTAACAGTCTAGTGACATCCATCTACCTCTTTGATTCCTACATGCTGCTCTCCATCCTGTTCTATCCATTAGGTATTTTTGAACAAAACCTACTTTTTCAACTACACAGCCTGGTGCTGTCACCAAGAGAACACACCTTGAAACAAAAAAAGCTGAAACAGAGACATTAATGTAAATGCTTCATAGTTGCTTCTTAAAGGGAATACTTCCTACTACTATATCTAGAAGCACCACAATCCAATTTTTGTCACAGTTAGGTGCAGGCACACCATTACCACACTTTGAAAGAAGAAACTCTGAAACCAAATTGTGAGACATTCAAAAATAAGAAAAAGCAAAGAGTGGTGCCCACACCCTAGCCCCAAAGAGAGCCTTTTGGAAGGTGACTTTACCTGAAGAAAAAGTGCAGCCGAAAGGTGGGACCGGTATTCCCATTTTCCCGTAGGAGAGGTGGTCATCTTCTTTGCTGCACTGGTAGCTATCCAAGAGATGCTGCAGGGGAAGTAGTGAGGAATGACCTGCGAGACAGACAGACTGTAACTATACCAGACACCGCAGACCTGGACATGTGGGGGCTATCGAGGCGACCAAGCCACCCTCTCTGAACTCATGGGTGGAAGAGTTTAGTCAGGGGCACTGAAAATGCTGGCAAATAAAACACTCTAAGGCTCGTTTTAGAGTTCCAAAAAGCAAGCATCCTTTATGAGGCCTGGGCAACACAAGGGAGCTATCTCCATCAATGGTGCGCAGCAAGACAAGAGCTGGGACAGGATGTATTTCTCACTTACATGCATATGGATAAGTTTTCCAAGACATCTTATGCATATTCTATTACTTTCTAAGACCTAATTTTAGTATTATTATCAACTTCACAACAGCCAAAACTCTTGCTGATTTGGAGATCTAGAGCCAGTTCCCTGCCTGATTTTGCATTGGAGAAAGGGAAAGGCGACAAACAGAGGTGATTTTACAGAAAAGACATCTGCTCAGCACAGATCACACTGCACACAAGATGATCTCTTCTCCAAAGAATGAACAGTATCTGGAAAAACACTGCTTGTAAGAAAACATGTTATCAGAGGGACGTTCTGTTTGCCTTCTAAAGAACACAATTACTTTAGATGAAACTTAATTCCGCTTCTTGTAATAATAAGTGTTTCCTCTATCACTAGCTATAGTAGATTCCAGAGAGGGGAAGGAGCTGGGAAGTTTTTCTGGGGGGAAAAGGAGCTGGGAAGTTTTGGCTAGGGGAGAAACTAGGAAGTTTTTTTAAGGGGGCAGGAAGCCGAGAAGCTTTCTGAGGGGAGGGAAAAGCTGAAAAACTTGAGGGGGTAGGGGGAAAGCTGGAAAGCTTTGTGGGAGTAAGGAAGCTGGGAAGCTTGCGGGGGTGGAAAGGAAGCCGGGAAGCTTGAGAGGGGGAAGGAAGCTGGGAAGCTTGGGAGGGGGGAAAGGAAGCTGGGAAGCTTGGGAGGGGGGAAAGGAAGCTGGGAAGCTTGGGAGGGGGGAAAGGAAGCTGGGAAGCTTGGGAGGGGGGAAAGGAAGCTGGGAAGCTTGGGAGGGGGGAAAGGAAGCTGGGAAGCTTGGGAGGGGGAGAAGGAAGCGGGAAGCTTGGGAGGGGGAGAAGGAAGCGGGAAGCTTGGGAGGGGGAGAAGGAAGCTGGGAAGCTTGGGAGGGGGGGAAGGAAGCGGGAAGCTTGGGAGGGGGGAAAGGAAGCCGGGAAGCTTGGCGGGGGTGGGGGTTGGGGAAGAAGCCGTGGAGCTTGGAGGGGAGAAAGAAGTCGGGAGGCTTGGGGGAGGGAAAGAAGCCGGGAAGCTTGGGGTGGGGAAGAAAGCCGGGAAGCTTGGGGTGGGGAAGAAAGCCGGGAAGCTTGCTGGGAGGGGGAGAAGCTGGAAAGCACGAAGGGTATAGAAACCGGGAAGTTTTGGGGGAGAGGAGAAGCTGGGAGGCGTAGGGGGGTCCGGGCTGGCGGCGGAGACCTGAGTGGCGGCACTCACCGTCAGGCTTGGCGGCGCTGGAGCGGCGGAGCAGCGCGCGGCACAGCATGGCCCAGCACCGCTGCTAGCCCGCGCGCGGGCGGCTGGACAGACAGACGGACGGACGGACGGACGGATAGGCGGGCGGATTTCGCGCCACCAAACTCCCGCCAAACGCGGTGCGACCCCTCATTGGCCAGCACCGAGGTAGCCTCGCCCCGCCCCCTGCCGCTGATTGGCTGGCGCTGAGGAGCCGAGTCACTCAGGCCACGCCCACTCTC
>JAUMJK010002423.1:0-26814 GCA_033558105.1 Coccyzus lansbergi
CCTCTAGGACTCTCAGGACCCCCCCAGGGCCAACCCCGGACCCCTCCTAGACACCCTCTCCCCCCCAGGAGCCCCCCCCCAACTCCATGAGTCCCCTCCACCCCTGGGACTCCCCGGAATCCCCTCTGGGACCCCCTCCTCTTGGCAATCCCTCTGTGGGACCCTCCTGGATCCCCCCTCTGGGACACACCAGGGCCCCCCCCCTGAAAGAACCAGCCCCCCCAACCCCCCATGAAACAACCCCCAGGACCCCTCCAACCCCCAGGACTCACTGGAATTCCCCCTCCCAGACCCCACTCAGGACCCACCCCCCTCCAGGACCACCCCTCTAAGCATCCTTCCTGGGTCTCCCCCCACCCCGGACCACCCCAGGATCCCTCCTTCTGGAACATTGAAAAGATTCCACCCCCTGGGATTCTCCCCAGGACTCACCTGGACCCCTCCGGCCGTCGAAACCCTCCTCCCCTGGAGTCCCTCTGGGATTCCCCCTCATAGGGACCCCCAACATTATTTCCCCCCCCAGGATCCTTCCCAGGCACCCCCCCCCAACCAAGGGCAGCCCCAGGACTCATCGGGACCCCCCCCCAACCTGCCTAAGGCTCTTGGGGACCCTTCTTGGATGCCCCCAGAGCTCACCAGGAGCCCCCAAACCCCTCTAGGACTCACAGGGACCTCTCTTGGGTCCCCCCGTGTCTCACTGGGACCCCCCCAGCCCCCTAATACTCACATAATCCCCTCTTGGGTCCCCTCGTGTCTCACTGGGACACCCCATACCTGCCTAGGACTCTTGGGGACCCCTCTTGGGTCCCCCTAGAGCTCACCAGGAACCCCCAAACCCCTCTAGGATTCACAGGGACTTCTCTCCCTTCGCAGGTCCTTACAGGGACCCCCCCAAACCCCTCTAGGACCCCCCAGGACCCCCCCAAACTCCATTGCCGGGTTGCCCAATAGTCACTGGAGAAGCCGAGCTTGGGACTGGGAGCCCTGGGAAGCAGAGCTGGTCCCAGCATCACCGACTCCCGTCTCTCTCTTCTCCCACCCCAGGGATCGACTTCAAGATCCGGACGGTGGACATCGATGGGAAGAAGATCAAGCTGCAGGTCTGGTAAGTGAGGCCGGGGCGGGGGATGGGGATGGGGACATTGGGGACACCCCCTCCCCAGGTCCCCCAGCGAACCCCCATCCCCCATCCCCCTCCTGTGCCGCAGGGACACAGCAGGACAAGAGCGCTTCAAAACCATCACCACGGCCTATTATCGGGGAGCCATGGTACGGAGAGGGGGAGGCAGCCCCCCCAAAAAAGGGGTTGGGGGGACGAGGGGACCCCCCTGTGTCCCCCTGACTGCGCCTCCTCCAGGGCATCGTCCTGGTGTACGACATCACCGACGAGAAATCCTTCGAGAACATCCAGAACTGGATGAAAAGCATCAAGGAGGTGGAAGGGGGACATGGGAAGGGGGGGGAAAGGGACATGGGGGGACATCAGGGACAACAGGGGGGTGGGGGTAGTGGGGTCATGGGGGAAAATAGGGTTGTGAGACGGGGATAGGGACATGGGGGGACATTAGGGACACAGGGGGGTGGGGGTAGTGGGGACATGGGGGGGAATGGGGATGTGAGAGGGGGACAGGGACATGGGGGGACATCAGAGGTGTGGGGGTAGTGGGGACATGGGAGGGGATAGGGATGTGAGAGGGGGACTGGGACATGGGGGGACATCAGGGACATCAGGGGTGTGGGGAGATGGCAGGGACATGAGGGGACATCAGGGACACAGGGGGATATCAGGGATATAGGGAGATGGCAGGGACATGGAGGGGAAGAGGGACATGAGGAGGGACAAGTGAGGGACACAGGAGAGGGCCACAGAGTGACACCAGGGACGTGGGGAAGAGGGACATGAGGTAGGGAACAGGGACACAGGGGGACATTAGGGGCATGAGGATATCTGGGACATGGTGGAGAATTGGAGAATAGGGACATTGCAGGGGGACAGGGACATGGGGAGAAGGCAGGGACACAGGAGGGACTAGGGACAAGGGGAGACATGGGAGGGGGACATCAGGAGGGTGATAGAGGGACACAGAGTGACCCCAGGGACATGGGGAACAGGGACATGAGGGGGATGACGGGGACACGAAGGGACAACAGAGACATGGGGAGATGATGGGGACATGGGGAAGACGTCAGGGACACAGAGGGACATCAGGGATATAGGGAGATGACAGGGACACAGGGGGGAATAGGGCCTTGAGGGGAGACATGGGAGGGGGACATCAGGAGGGTGATAGAGAGACACAGAGTGACACCAGGGACATGGGGAACAGGGATGTGAGGGACGAGCAGGGACATGGGGGACATCAGGGGCATGGGGATAGTGGGGACTTGGGAGAGAATAGGGCCGTGGGGAACAGGGACATGAGGGGGATGACAGGGACACGAGGGGACATCAGAGACATGGGGAGATGATGGGGACATTGGGAGGACATCAAGGACACAGACATCAGGGACACAGAGGGACATCAGGGACATGGGGAGATGACAGGGTCACAGAGGGGAAGAGGGACATGAGGGGAGATATGGAAGTGTGACAGGGGGACACGGAGTGACACCAGGGACATGTGGAGATGACAGGGACATAGAGAGGAATAGGGACATGAGAGGAGACATGGGAGGGTGACAAAGGGACACAGAGTGACCCCAGGGACATGGGGAACAGGGACATGAGGGGGACAACGGGGACACGAGGGGACATCAGAGACATGGGGAGATGACGGAGACATGGGGAGGACATCAGGGACACAGACGTCAGGGACATGGGGAGATGACAGGGTCACAGAGGGGAAGAGGGACATGAGGGGAGACATGGGAGGGTGACAGGGGGACACAGAGCGACATGGGGAACAGGGACATAGGAGGACATCAGGGACATGGGGAGATGACGGGGGAATAAGGCCTTGAGGGGAGACATGGGAGGGGGACGTCAGGAGGGTGACAGAGGGACACAGAGTGACACCAGGGACGTGGGGGGACATCAGGGGCATGGGGATAGTGGGGACTTGGGGGAGAATAGGACCATGGGGGTGTCCAGGGCCACTGGGGTGTTGGGGACACGATGGGGGGGGTCCTGCCCGTCCCCTCCCGCCCACAGAATGCCTACGCGGGCGTCGAGAGACTCCTCCTCGGCAACAAGTGCGACATGGAGGCCAAGCGCAAGGTGCAGCGGGAGGAGGCCGAGAAGGTAGAGGGGACACACTGTGGGGCTAGGGGGGACACGCTGTGGGGGTCACTGTGGGGCTGGGGGTGCACTGTGAGGATCAGGGAGGGCACTGTGGGGCTGGGGGGATCACTGTGGGGAGCACTGTGGGGGTCAGGGGGAACACTGTGGGGCTGGGTGAGTGCTGTGGGCTGGGGGACGCACTGTAGAGCTGGGGTAACACTGTGGTAACACTGTGGGGGTCACTGTGGGGCTGGGGGGGAACTGTGGGGGCCAGGGAGGACACCGTGTGGGGCTGGGGGACACTGTTGGGGGCACTGTGGGGTTGGGGGGGTCACTATGTGGGGCTGGAGGGGACACTGTGTGGCTGGATGAGTGCTGTGGGGCTGAGGGGAGGGGCACCATGGGGCTGGGGAGACACTGTGGGGAGCACTGTGGGTCTGAGGGGAGGGACACCATTGGGCTAGGGGGCACACTGTGGGGGACACTGTGTGGGGCTGAGGGGGACACTGTGTGGGGCTGGGGGGACACTGTGGGGCTGGGGGGATCACTGTGGGGAGCACTGTGGGGCTGGGGACGCACTGTGGGGGTCAGAGAGGACACTGTGGGGCTGGGGGGGGTACACTGTGGGGCTGGGTGAGTGCTGTGGGGCTGAGGGGAAGGACACCATGGGGCTGGGGGGGACACTGTGGGGCTGGGGTAACACTGTGGGGGGCACTGTGGGGCTGGGGGGGAACTGTGGGGGTCAGGGAGGACACCGTATGGGGCTGGGGGTACACTTTGGGGCTGGGTGAGTGGTGTAGGGCTGAGGGGAGGGACACCATGGGGCTGGGTGGCCACTATGGGGCTGGGGGGACACTGTGGGGGGCACTGTGGGGCTGGGGGGGCAGTGTGAGGGGTGCTCTGGGGCTGAGGGGAAGGACATCATGGGGCTGGGGGGGCACTGTGGGGATGAGAGGACACTGTGGGGGTCACTGTGGGGCTGAGGGGGCAGTGTGAGGGGTGCTGTGGGGCTGAGGGGAAGGACATCATGGGGCTGGGGGGGCACTGTGGGGATGAGAGGACACTGTGGGGGTCACTGTGGGGGGCTCTGTGGGGCCGGGGGGGCACTGTGGGGGTCAGGAAGGACACTGTGGGGCTGGGGGGGGCACCGTGGGGCTGGGACCTCCCCCCAGGTCCAAGCTGGGGGGGCTCCTCTTGTCCCGCAGCTGGCGAAGGAGCACGGGATCCGCTTTTTCGAGACCAGCGCCAAGTCCAGCGTCAACGTGGAGGAGGTGCGAGGGTCCCAGACTCAAAGAGGGGGTGGGGGGACACATGATGGGGTTCTTCATCCCCCGGTGGGGGAACCCTGATTCCTTGGGGTCCCCGCTGACCCCCCCCACCCCGGTCTCCACAGGCCTTCTGCACGCTGGCGCGGGACATCCTGCAGAAATACTCACGGAAAGCGGTGAGTGGGGCGTGGGGGGGCTGGTGTGGGACCCCCCCCAACCCCACTCCAGCCCCCCCTGACCCCCTCCCCTCCCTCTTCCAGGCCCCTGGCAGCAGCCGGCCCCTGCTGGAGCCCGGACCCCCCAGGAAAGCCGGATCTAAATGCTCCTTGGGGTAGGGGTCCCCGGCCCCCCCTGTTTTCCACTGCCGCCTTCCCCCCCCCGTCGGACCCTGGGGCAGCGCAGGCGCCTCTCCCGGGGTTGGGGGGGACACGGGGTGGGGGGGGTCACGGTGGGAGCAGGACGGGAGGGGGTGAGGGCTGCCCCCCTCCCTGCCCACACCTCGTGCCATAAAGCCCAGCTTGTGCCTTGCCCCGTGTCCCGTGTCTGTGTTGGGGGACGGGGGGGGCACTGCGTGGAGACACCCCCCTCGGAGCCAAGCCCGGTCAGACCTTGATCCCGGTCCTCAATCCCAGTTCTTGATCCCAGTCCTAGTCCCAGTCCTTGATCCCAGTCCCCAGTCCTAGTCCTTGATCCCAGTCCCCAGTCCTAGTCCAGTCCTGATCCCAATCCACAGTCCTAGTCCTTGATCCCAGTCACTTTCTGCCATCCTGCCATCCCCTTTCCCAATCCCAGTCCCCATTCTTGTCCTTGATCCCCAGTCCTGATCCTAGTCCTTGATCCCAGTCCTCAGTCCTAGTCCCAGTCCTGATCCCAGTCCCCAGTCCTAGTCCAGTCCTGATCCCAATCCCCAGTCCCAGTCCTTGATCCCAGTCACCTTCTGCTATCCCATCCCAGTCCCCTTCCCCAATCCTAGATCCCAATCCCAGTCGTAGCCTGGCATCCCAGTCCTTTTTCCCAATCCCAGTCCCCATTCTTGTCCTTGATCCCCAGTCCTGATCCCAGTCCCCAGTCCTAGTCATTGATCCCAATCCTTGATCCCAGTCCCCAATCGTAGTCCCAGTCCTTGATCCTGGTCCCCAATCCTAGTCCCAGTCCTTGATCCTAGTCTCAGTCCTTGATCCTGGTCCCCAGTCCTAGTCCTAGACTTCGATCCTGGTCCCCAGTCCTAGTCCTTGACCCCAGTCCTCAGTCCTAATCCTAGTCCTTGATCCTGGTCCCCAATCCTAGTCCTAGTCCTTGACCTCACTTCCAGTCCTAGTCCTTGATCCTGGTCCTCAATCCTAGTCCTAATCCTTGATCCCAGTCCTAGTCCCAGTCCTGATCCTGGTCCCTAATCCTAATCCTTGATCCCAGTCCCCTTCCTGGATCCTGGTCCCCTTCCCTGATTGTGGTCCTGCTCCATGATCCCACTGCCTTTTCCCCAATCCCAGCTCTGGTTCTGGTCCATGATCCTCTTCCTTCCTCGTGGTCCCCAACCCTCATCCTCAGTCCTGTCCTTGATCCTGGTCCCTGTTCCCGTTCCCCATCCTGGTCCCTGTTCCTGTTCCCGATCCCAGTCCTGCTTCCAGTCCCTGATCTCCTTGATCCTGGTCCCACCCTTGATCCCAGTCTCAATCCATGAACTCAGTCCCTGATCGGGGTCCCTGTTCCCGTCCTCGATCCCTGTCTGGGTTCATTATCCTGCTCCCGACTCCCAGTTCTCCCATCAGGCCCATCCCCTTCACCCGCTCTGTGCCCCTTCGGCCCAATACAGTTTCCTTCCCTAACCCACGGCCCTTTGCCCCAAAGAACCCAATTGAGTGAAAGCCACGCCCCCCCACGGGAAAACCACGCCCCCTTGTTCAAAGCCACGCCTCCCTGCATGCAAACCACACCGCATCCCGGTAAGCCACGCCCACGTGATTAAGGACACGCCCCCTAGTTGTAAAACCACGACCCTTCAACATAAAGGGTTGGTGTTGTCTGGAAGCCACGCCCCTCCAGTCAAACCACGCCCCCTAGCGAACAACCAAGCTGGGTCGTTGGAAGCCACGCCCCTTCAGTCAAGGCCTTGCCCATCGCAATAAATGATCCTTGAGGCCCCGCCCACCTCGGCCTGGCCACGCCCATAATCACTCATCCACGCCCGCGCGTTCCCCTCAGGCTCCGCCCCCTCCTGTTAGCCCCGCTCCCGGCGTGCCCCGCGGTCCAAGATGGCGACGCGGTGGCGGTGCCGGTAGCTGCGCGGTGCGATGCGGGCCCCGCGGCCCGGCGGAGCCCTGCTGGGGGCTGTGCTGGGGGGGCTGCTCGGGGCTATGCTCTGCCGCATGAGGTCAGCGCCGGGGGTGGAAATTGGGACTGGGGGAGCGGGATGGGGGGGTGGGGGAAGAGGGATTGGGGGGAGCGGGTTTGGGGATTGGGGGGATAGGGTGGGATTGGGGGAAGAACAGGGTAGGAGAGAGTTGGATTGGGTTGAGTGGGATTGGGGAGCAGAGCAGGATTGGGGATTGGGGGGATAGGATGGGATTGGGGGCAGAACAGGGTAGGAGAGAGTTGGATTGGGTTGAGTGGGATTGGGGAGCAGAGCAGGATTGGGGATTGGGGGATAGGATGGGATTGGGGAAGAACAGGGTAGGAGAGAGTTGGATTGGGTTGAGTGGGCTTGGGGAGCAGAGCAGGATTGGGGATTGGGGGGCAGAATGGGATTGGGGGCAGAACAGGGTAGGAGAGAGTGGGATTGGGGAGAAAGAGAGGGGGATTGGGGGAAGAGGGATTAGGGGGAGCTGGTTTGGGGATTGGGGGGATAGGATGGGATTGGGGGCAGAACAGGGTAGGAGAGAGTTGGATTGGGTTGAGTGGGATTGGGGAGCAGAGCAGGATTGGGGATTGGGGGGCAGAATGGGATTGGGGGCAGAACAGGGTAGGGGAAAGTGGGATTCAGGAGAACGAGAGGGGGATTGGGGGAAACGGGGTTGGGGATTGGGGGAAGAGGGATTGGGGGAGTGGGTTTGGGGATTGGGGGTTCAGAATGGGATTGGGGGCAGAACAGGGTAGGAGAGAGTGGGATTGGGGAGAAAGAGAGGGGGAATGGGGTTGGGGATTGGGGAGAAGGAGAGGGGGATTGGGGAAACGGGGTTGGGGATTGGGGAGAAGGAGAGGGGGATTGGGGAAACGGGGTTGGGGATTGGGGAGGCAGAGTGGGACTGGGGAGAAGTAGAGTGGGATTGGGGGAATGGGGTTGGGGATTGGGGAGAAAGAGGGGGGATTGGGGGAATGGGGTTGGGGATTGGGGAGGCAGCATGGGATTAGGGGGAATGGGATTGGGGGGCAGAATGGGATTGGGGGCAGAAGAGAGTAGGTGAGAGTGGGATTGGGGAGAAGGAGAGTGGGATTGGGGGAGCGGGGTTGGGGTTTGGGAGGCAGAATGGGATTAGGGGTAGAGCAGGCTGGGGGAGTGGAGCGGGACTGGCAGGCAGAGCGGGATTGGGTTCGTTGGAGCACTCTGGGGGTCCCACATCCTCCCAGCCGGGCCCAGCCCTCACGCTGTCTCCACTCTCTCTGCAGCCCTGTGGCAGCGGCAGCGATGGCAGCGAGCGACGAGCGGCGCTCAGGTGGGTGCGGGGCCGCTCAGGTGGGTGGGGGGCCAGGTTCTGAGCTAGCCCCACGCTCACCGGCCCCGTGTTCTCTCTCTCTCTGCAGCGAGCCCAGTGGTGGCCACGCCGTGCTGGCGAGTGGAGGACTTCGTGGTGGCACAGGAGTGCACCCGCTGCTCCAGCTTCCAGGCGGTGAGTCCAGTGGCTGTTAGAATCCTAGAACAACCAGGTTGGAAGGGACCCATCGGATCTTCTAGTCCAACCATTCCTATCAAACACTAAACCAAGTCCCTCCAGACCTCATCCACCTGTCCCTTAAACACCTCCTGGGAAGGTGACTCAACTACCTCCCTGGGCAGCCTATTCCAATGCCCAATGACCCTTTCCGTGAAAAACTTCCTCCTAATCTCTAGCCTAAATCTCCCCTGGCGGAGCTTGAGGCCATTCCCTCTCGTCCTGTCCCCTGTCCCTTGGCAGAAGAGCCCAGCTCCCTCCTCTCTACAACCTCCCTTCAGGTAGTTGTAGAGAGTAATGAGGTCTGCTCTCAGCCTCCTCTTCTCTAGGCTAAACACTCCCAGCTCTCTCAGCCGCTCCTCACAGGGCCTGTTCTCCAGCCCCTTCACCAGCTTTGTTGCTCTTCTCTGGACTCACTCCAGAGCCTCAACATCCTTCTTGTGCTGAGGGGCCCAGAACTGAACACAGGATTCAAGGAGCGGCCTCCCCAGTGCTGAGTCCAGAGGGAGAATCACCTCCCTGGCCCTGCTGGTCACACCATTTCTGCTCCAAGCCAGGATGCCATTGGCCTTCTTGGCCACCTGGGCACACTGCTGGCTCATTCAGTCGGCTGTCGACCAACACCCCCAGGTCCCCCACCTCCAGCCCCAGGGCGGCTTCTGACAGAGCCCCTCTCGCTTGCAGAAGACGATCGCGCAGTGCAGCCCCACAGGCTTCATTGAGAAGATCAGCTGCGCCACTTCCAAGAAGGATGAATTCAAGAGGTGGGTGTTGGGGAGCTGAGGAGCATCACCTTGGCTCTGAGGGTGGGGAGGCCGTGGCCACATTCTCCAACCCTGAAAGGGTCTGAGGGCAGGTTGGATGGGACTTTTGGAGCCTCTGATCCCGTGGGAGGTGTCCCTGCTTGTGGCAGGGGTGGGACTGGATGGCTTTGAGGTCCTTTCACACCCAACCCCTTCCATGGCTGGAAGGAGCAGGGCAGCCGTCAGCCCCGGAGGGATCTCAACTTGGGGGATTTGGGGCTGTTGCTCTTCCCTCTGTTTCCCGACTCTCCCCTGGATGCAGCTGCCGCTCGGCCGTGTTGGAAGCGCACATTTTCTGGAGGTTCGTGGGCACCATGATGTGCGTCGCCGCCATCTTCGCCGTGCTGGTCGTCTGTCGCCAGCGTGTGCTGGACAGGAAGGCCCTGGAGAAGGTCCGCAAGCAAATCGAGTCCATTTAGGAGCTCGGCTACACCGGAGCGGAGAACCAGACCCTCGGGCAGGCACTGCCCCTGCTCTGTGAGCACAGACACAACCGGGAGCTGCCCCGGATGCCATCAGGGTGGCCTGTGGGACTGTTTGGGGCTGCCCTGCTGTGCGCAGGGTCGTCCAGGGAGCGTGGGGTGTAATAAATCCGGATCGTTGTCACCGGAAAGACGCTGGTGTTTGTCCCCGAGAGGATGGGAATGACACAAGGCTGTGGCGCCAGCTCTGCTCCCCAGATGGAGCACAGGGGGGTTCCTGTCCCCTGTGGAATCTATGTGGACCCTCTGACATGAGTTGAGGTGCACCCCATGAATGGCTTTATTCACTGGAGAACAGAGGGACACGGAGGGATACCAGGGACATGGGGAACAGGGACAGGACGGGGGGAACAGGGAAACGACGGGGGGAACAGGGAAACAAGGGGACATCAGGGACATGGGGAGATGACGGGGACATGGGGGGACATCAGGAACACAGACACAGAGGGACAGGGTCACAGAGGGACATGGGGAGATGACAGGGACACAGGGGGGAATGGAGACATGGGAGGGGGACATCAGGAGGGTGACAGAGGGACATGGAGTGACACCAGGGACATGGGGGGGAACAGGGACATGGGGAACAGGGACACGATGGGACATCAGGGACACAGCAGGGACATGGGGAGATGGCAGGGACATGGGGGGGGAATTAGGGACATGAGGGGAGACATGGGAGGGGGACAACAGGAGAGTGACAGAAGGACACAGGGTGACAACAGGGACATGGGGAACAGGAACACGGGACATCAGGGACATGGGGAGATGACAGGGACACAGGGAATAGTGACGTGAGGGGAGACATGGGAGGGGGACATCAGGAGGGTGACAGAGGGACACGGAGTGACACCAGGGACATGAGGAGGAACAGGGACATGGGGAACAGGTACATGAGGTGGGGAACAGGGGCATGATGGGACATCAGGGAGATGGCAGGGACATGGGGGGACATCAGGAACACAGACATCAGGGACACAGAGGGACATGGGGAGATGGCAGGGACATGGAGGGAATAGGGACATGAGGGGAGACATGGGAGGGGGACATCAGGAGGGTGACCGAAGAACACAGAGTGACACCAGAGACACTGGGAACAGGGACATGATGGGGAGAACAGGGACACAAGGGGACATCAGGGTCACAGAGGGACATCAGGGACATGGGGGGTAATGGGGACATGAGGGCGACATCAGGAGGGGGACAGAGGGACATGGAGTGACGCCAGGGACATGAGGAACAGGGACACACGGGGACATCAGGGACATGGGGAGGTGACAGGGACAGGGGGGGACGTCAGGAACACAGACATCGCTCTCACACGAGTTGGGGTGCACCCCATGAACGGCTTTATTCACCGGAGCACAGAGCTACCGTGGCTGGTGAGGGGTACCCATTGGGTCCCCAAAAAGAGCTGCTCTCCATCCGCTCCCTGTCACATCTTGTCCCTGTTTCCACATCCCCTGGCGAGGCCTGGTCAGAGGAGTTGGCTCCAAGTTGAGGAGGGGGGGGCTCCCATCCCCAGCTCCCCAATCGGCTCCAGGCTGGTGTTTGGGGAGCCAAGTGGCCACCCAGGCCACAGATGTCATTGGGGTTCACTGTCAGCTCCTCAGTTTCGCTCCCCTGTGGGCGCAGGGATGCTGAGGGGTGAGGTTAGGGACCCCTCAGGTCCTGGCACCGCTTGGGGGGTGTCCCTCTGCCCCCCTTCACCCACTCACCCTGAAACGGGGTTCAGGGCAGATGTGCCTGCAAAGAGCCCATCCAGGAGCAACAGTGCCTCCGTCATCGGGAAGTGGGGACCCCCACCCCAGGCCCAGTGTTGTGGCTGCTGCTTTCATCAGATCCTACCAAAGGTCAGTGAGATCCTCTGCTGGTTCTCTGCCCTGATGCAGCGGGATGGGCACCCCAGGCCTCTGTCCCAAGCTCCTTGGGGTGCCCTGTCCCCTCCCACCTTGTGCAACCGTCTTGCCTGCTCCTGGTGGACCAAAATATTAAGTATCCTGGGAAAACCCAGACAAATCCTTTCCCTGGAACCTCAAACCACTACAAGGGCAGGGGTCCCCCTTGCCTCTGCCAGGGCTGGGATGTCCCCGTCCCTGAGCTTGATCCCTGGTTCCCATCCCCTTCCTGGATCCCAGTCTCTGATTCCATCCTTTATTCTGTATCCAGTCTGTGATCCTGGTCCTAGTCCTTGACCTTGATCCCAATACTGGACTGTGATCCTGGTCCCAGTCCCCAGTCCTGATTCTGGTCTGTGATCCCAGTCCTGGTCCTTGATCCTAGTCCTGATCCCTGTCCCTATCCTTAATTCATTCCCAGTTCTTGATCCTGGTCCTTGATCCCAGCCCCAGTCTCGACTCTGTCCTTTATCCCGGTCTGTGATCCTAGTCCTGGTCCTTGATCCTGATCCCTGTCCCCACCCTTGATCTGTTCCCGTCCCTTGATTGTAGAATCACCGAATCACCAGGTTGGAAAAGACCCACTGGATCATCAAGTGCTCCCTGAGCAAGTTTGCAGATGACACTAAGCTGGGTGGAAGCTGGATCTGCTGGATCTGGCTTCAGTGAGGACCCGGAGGGGGCGTGGCCGGTCGCGTTGGGCGGCTCTTGCGGGACTGGGGCGGGGTCTGGGAAGGGGCGTGGCCTCTAGAGCCAGCAGGCGTGGCTTCAAGGGGCGGGACCGGGGCGAACTCTCGGAGGGGGCGTGGCCTGCCGCTTCCCGCTGCTCTTGCAGGACTGGGGCGCGGTGTGTAAGGGGGCGTGGCCTTTAGGACCGGTGGGCGTGGCTTCAGTGGGGTTGTACCGTGTGGGCGATGGCGGGGTCTGTCAACGTTGAGCAGGCGTGGTCCCGAGTGGGCGTGGCCTATCTCGGCCGGCTTCTATTGCGGGACTGGCGCGAGGTCTGGTTGGGGGCGTGGCCTCGAGAGCCGGTGGGCGTGGCTTAAAGGGGCGGGACCGGGGATAGGTCTAGGAGGGGGCGTGGCCTGTCGCGTCCCGCTGCTCCTGCAGGACTGTGGGGCGAGGTCTAGGAGGGGGCGTGGCCTCGAGAGCCTGTGGGCGTGGCTTCAAGGGGCGGTATCGGGGCGAGGTCTCGGAGGGGGCGTGGCCTGTCGCGTCCTGCTGCTCTTAGAATCATAGAATCATAGAACAACCAGGTTGGAAGGGACCCATCAGATCTTCTAGTCCAACCATTCCTATCAAACACTAAACCAAGTCCCTCAAGACCTCATCCACCCGTCCCTTAAACACCTCCAGGGAAGGGGAATCAACCACCTCCCTGGGCAGCCTATTCCAATGCCCAATGACCCTCTGTGGGAAAAACCTCCTCCTAATCTCTAGCCTAAATCTCCCCTGGTGGAGCTTGAGGCCATTCCCTTTTGCCCTGTCCCCTGTCCCTTGGGAGAAGAGCCCAGCTCCCTCCTCTCTACAACCTCCCTTCGGGTAGTTGTAGAGAGTAATGAGGTCTCCTCTCAGCCTCCTCTTCTCTAGGCTAAACACCCCCAGCTCTGTCAGACACTCCTCATAGGGCCTGTTCTCCAGCCCCTTCACCAGCTTCGTGGCTCTTGTCTGGACTCGCTCCAGAGCCTCAACATCCTTCCTGTGGTGAGGGGCCCAGACCTGGACACAGTATTCAAGGAGCGGCCTCACCAGGCCTCTTGCAGGACTGTGGGGCGGGGTCTGGGAGGGGGGCGTGGCCTGTGGCGTCCCTCTGCTCTTACAGGACTGTGGGGCGGGGTCTGGGAGGGGGGCGTGGCCTGTGGCGTCCCTCTGCTCTTACAGGACTGGTTGGCGAGGTCTGGGAGGGGGCGTGGCCTCGAGAGCCGGTGGGCGTGGCTTTAAGGGGCCGGACCTGGGCGGGGGGCGGTGCTTCAGGCGGGTCCGGGATGGCGCTGGCGGTGCTGGCGGCGCTGGCGGCGCTGGCCCTGCTGCAGCGGCTGCTGCTGCCGCACCTGTGGTCGGACGTGCGTTTCGCGCTGCGGGCGGCTCGCTGCAAGCGGCGGGCTCGGGCCGGCCCGGGGGGCAGCCTGGCGGCCCGCTTCCTGCGGGCGGCGCGGGCGGCCCCGGCGCGGCCGTTCCTGCGGGCGGCGGGGGCGGAGGAGGCGTACGGGGCGGCGGCCGGGCGGGTGGCCAGGGTGGCCAACGCGCTGCGGGGCCGCGCGGGGCCCGGCCGCACCGTGGGGCTGCTGGTGGGCAACCGGCCGCCCTTCGTCTGGGCCTGGCTCGGGCTGGCGGCGCTCGGGGCCCGCCCGGCCTTCCTCGGCACCGCCCTCCGACCACCCGCCCTCAGGCACTGCCTCACGGCCGCTGGTGCGTCCGCACTGCTCGTAGCTCACGGTGAGGAACCGGAACGGGAGAGGAATGGGGAATGGGGTCCAGGGAGGTTCTTCTCCCTCTGGACTCAGCACTGGTGAGGCCGCTCCTTGAATCCTGTGTTCAGTTGTGGGCCCCTCAGCACAAGAAGGATGTTGAGGCTCTGGAGAGAGTCCAGAGAAGAGCGATGAGGCTGTTGAAGGGGCTGGAGAACAGGCCTGATGAGGAGAGGCTGAGAGAGCTGGGGGTGTTTATCCTGGAGAAGAGGAGGCTGAGGGGAGACCTCATTACTCTCTACAACTACCTGAGAGGAGGTTGTGGAGAGGAGGGAGCTGGGCTCTTCTCCCAAGGGACAGGACAAGAGGGAATGGCCTCAAGCTCCACCAGGGGAGATTTAGGCTAGAGATTAGGAGGAGGTTTTTCACAGAAAGGGTCATTGGGCATTGGAATAGGCTGCCCAGGGAGGGGGTTGATTCCCCTTCCCTGGAGGTGTTTAAGGGACGGGTGGATGAGGTGCTGAGGGACATGGGTTGGTGATTGATAGGAATGGTTGGACTGGATGATCCGATGGGTCTCTTCCAACCTGGTGATTCTGTGATTCTGTGATTCTGTGGGGATGGAGATAGAGACAGACATAGAGATAGAGATGGAAATAGAGATGGGGATGGTCATGGGGAATAGGGAAGGGGGAGGGGGATAGGGATGGAGATGGAGATGATGGGAATGGGGATGGGGATGATGGGGGATGGAGAATGGGGATGGGGATGGGGATGGAGTTGGGGATGGGGAATGGGGATGGGGATGGAGAATGGGGATGGGGATGGAGTTGGGGATGGGGATGGAGTTGGGGATGGGGATGGAGTTGGGGATGGGGATGGAGTTGGGGATGGGGAATGGGGATGGGGATGGAGAATGGGGATGGGGATGGAGTTGGGGATGGGGATGGAGAATGGGGATGGGGATGGAGAATGGGGATGGGGATGGAGTTGGGGATGGGGATGGAGTTGGGGATGGGGATGGAGTTGGGGATGGAGATGGAGAATGGGGATGGGGATGGAGAATGGGGATGGGGATGGAGAATGGGGATGGGGATGGAGAATGGGGATGGGTGTGGAGAATGGGGATGGGGATGGAGTTGGGGATGGGGATGGAGTTGGGGATGGGGATGGAGTTGGGGATGGGGATGGAGAATGGGGATGGGGATGGAGAATGGGGATGGGGATGGAGTTGGGGATGGGTGTGGAGAATGGGGATGGAGATGGGAATGGGGGATGGAGAATGGGGATGGAGATGGGAATGGGGGATGGAGAATGGGGATGGGGATGGAGTTGGGGATGGGGATGGAGTTGGGGATGGGTGTGGAGAATGGGGGATGGAGAATGGGGAATGGGGGATGGAGAATGGGGAATGGGGGATGGAGAATGGGGAATGGGGATGGGGATGGGGAATGGGGATAGGGATGGAGTTGGGGACGGAGATGGGGAATAGGGGACGGAGATGGGCATGGGGAACGGGGATGGGGATGGGGAATGGGGATGAGACCTGCTGCTGGCAGCTAACAGTGAGCAGGGAGCATGGGGAAATGGGGCTGGGGGAGCAGCAAAAAAGTATGGGAAATGGGGATGGAGCATGGGAGGGGACGGAGTGAAGATGGAACGGGATGGATGGGGTGGGAATGGGGATGAGAGCTGCTGCTGGCAGCCAGCGGTGAGAGGAGGGAGAGGGAATGGGGTTTGGAGGGGATTGGGTAGGTTGGAGCTGGGATGGGGATGATGGGGAAGAGACCCACTGCTGGTGGCTGAGAGTGAGGGGGCAACAGGGAAACAGGGAGGAGGGATGGGGTGAGAGGAGGGGACCTGCTGCTGATGGTGAGGGAGGTTCAAGGGTGGGAAGGGGATGGAGAACAGGGGGACATGGAAGGAAAGAGGATCACATGGGGATGGAGGGTGGGAAGGGGATGGGCTCCAGGGGGACACCATAGCCAGTGGGGGTGACGAAAAGGCTCCAGGGGCTGGGGACAGGGCCGAAGGAGGATGCCACCTGCGGAGATGGATCCCCCACAGCAGCCTCTTTGCCCTCCCAGAGCTGTTTGCGGTGGTGGAGCCCATCCTGCCCAGCCTGCGCGAGGACGGCATCGCTGTGTGGGTGCTGGGCTCGGGGCCCTACCCCGATGGCGTCCTGGCCCTGCAGGAGCTGCTGGAGGCGGCCTCCGAGGAGCTGGAGCCCGAGGACGTCTGGGAGCCTGAAGACATGAACGAAACTTGCCTCTACATCTTCACCTCCGGCACCACCGGTGGGTGCCTGGGGCCGGCAGGATGGGGGGGCCAGGGGGCGAGTTCATAGAGTCATAGAACAACCAGGTTGGAAGAGACCCACCGGATCATCCAGTCCAACCATTCCTATCAAACACTAAACCAAGTCCCTCAGCACCTCATCTCCCTGTGCCTTAAACACCTCCAGGGAAGGTGACTCAACCCCCTCCCTGGGCAGCCTATTCCAATGCCCAATGACCCTTTCCATGAAAAACTTCCTCCTAATCTCCAGCCTAAATCTCTCCTGGTGGAGCTTGAGGCCATTCCCTCTCGTCCTGTCCCCTGTCCCTTGGCAGAAGAGCCCAGCTCCCTCCTCTCTACAACCTCCTTTCAGGGAGTTGTAGAGAGCAATGAGGTCTCCCCTCAGCCTCCTCTTCTCCAGGCTAAACCCCCCCAGCTCTCTCAGATGCTCCTCATAGGGCCTGTTCTCCAGCCCCTTCCCCAGCTTCGTTGCTCTTCTCTGGACTCACTCCAGAGCCTCAACATCCTTCTTGAACACAGGATTCAAGGAGCAGGGGGTGACCTTGATGCCCTGTTCCCCTTCCAGGTCTCCCCAAAGCCGCCCGAGTCTCCCACCTCAAGTCCATCATGTGCCTGAGCTTCTACGAGCTGGTGGGAGCCTCCAGCCAGGACGTGATCTACCTGGCGCTGCCACTTTACCACATGGCCGGATCCCTCCTGGGCATCGTTGGCTGCATCGGCATCGGTGAGCGGGGACGGGGCCCACGTAGCGAGCCCAGGGACAGTTCATAGAATCATAGAATCGTAGAACAACCAGGTTGGAAGAGACTCACTGGATCATCGAGTCCAACCATTCCCATCAATCACTAACCCATGTCCCTCAGCACCTCATCCACCCGTCCCTTAAACCCTCCAGGGAAGGGGAATCAACCCCCTGGGCAGCCTCTGACACTGACCAGTCACCCTTTCTGGGAAAAATTTCTTCCTGATGTCCAGCCTGACCCTCCCCTGGTGGAGCTTGAGGCCATTCCCTCTCATCCTGTCCCCTGTCCCTTGGGAGAAGAGCCCAGCTCCCTCCTCTCCTCAACCTCCTCTCAGGGAGTTGCAGAGAGCAATGAGCTCTCCCCTCAGCCTCTTCCTCTCCAGGATAAACCCCCCCAGCTCTCTCAGCCGCTCCTCTTCTTTTCCAGCCCCTTCACCAGCTTCCTTGCCCTTCTCTGCACTCCTCCCAACCCTCCAGCAGATCCAGCTTCCACCCAGCTTAGCGTCATCCCCAAACTTGCTAGGGGAGCACTCGATTCCCTCATCCAGGTCATTGATGAAGACATTGAACAGGGCTGGACCCAGCACTCAGCCCTGGGGACACCACTTGTCACTGGCCTCCAGCTGCAGTTAACTCCATTTCCCACCACTCCCTGGGTGCTCCAGCCAAGCAGTTTCCCACCCAGGAGCGTGTGTGCCTGTCCAGGCCAGAGGTGCCAGTTTCCCTAGCAGAAAGCTGTGAGGCTGATTTCCACCCCCATCCCCTGCTTCCCACAGGAGCCACTTGTGTCCTGAAGGAGAAGTTCTCAGCCAGCCAGTTCTGGGACGATTGCCGTGCCGAGGGCGTCACCGTCTTCCAATACATCGGGGAGCTCTGCCGCTACCTGGTCAACCAGCCCCCGGTCAGGGCAGGGCTGGGCTGGGCTGGGGGGTCCAGGGGGGCCCCCCCAAGCCTGACCCTGCGTCCCCGCAGCGCCCCGGGGAGCGGGAGCACCGGCTGCGGCTGGCGGTGGGCAGCGGCCTGCGCCCCGACGTCTGGCGGAGCTTCCTGCAGCGCTTCGGGGCCATTCGCATCGTGGAGACCTACGGCATGACCGAGGGCAACGTCACCCTCTTCAACTACACGGGGACGCCAGGGGCCGTGGGGCGCAGCAGCTTCATCTACAAGGTGAGGGGAGGGGACGCTGAGCTCCTGCCTCGCGCTGTGTTTGCAACGATGGTGCCGACAAAGCCGCTCTCCCCAGCTCTTCTCGCCCTTTGAGATCGTGCGCTACGACGTCAGCAAAGGAGCTCCAGTGCGGGACGAGGCCGGACGCTGCATCCGCGTGGGGACAGGTGAGGAGAGGGAAGGAGGTGGGAGCTGGATCTGCTGGAGGGTCGGGAGGCTCCAAAGGGGTCTGAGCAGGCTGGATCCATGGGCTGAGACCAACGGCAGGAGGGTTAACGAGGCCAAATGGCAGATCCTGCACTTGGGGCACAACAACCCTGAGCAGCTCCAGCCTAGGAGAAGTCTGGCTGGAAAGTGTCTGGAGGAGAAGGACCTGGGGGGGTTGGTTGAAGAGGAGGCAGCAGGAGCCCAGGTGGCCAAGAAGGCCAAGGGCATCTTGGCTTGGATCATCCCCAGCGTGGCCAGCAGGGCCAGGGAGGTTCTTCTCCCTCTGGATTTGGCCCTGGGGAGACTGCTCCTTGAATCCTGGGGTCAGTTGTGGGCCCCTCCCCACAAGAAGGATGTTGAGGCTCTGGAGTGAGTGCAGAGAAGAGCAAGGAAGCTGGTGAAGGGGCTGGAGAAGAAGAGGAGCGTCTGAGAGAGCTGGAGGTGTTGAGGCTGGAGAAGAGGAGGCTGAGGGGAGAGCTCATTGCTCTCTGGGAGTCCCTGAGAGGAGTTTGTGGAGAGGAGGGAGCTGGGCTCTTCTGCCAAGGGACAGGGGACAGGCCGAGAGGGAATGGCCTCAAGCTCCACCAGGGGAGGCTCAGGATGGGCAGCAGGAAAAAATTATCATGGAAAGGGTCATGGGGCTGCCCAGGGAGGGGATTGATTCCCCTTCCCTGGAGGTGTTCAAGGGCCGGGTGGCCGAGGTGCTGAGGGACATGGGTTAGTGATTGATGGGAGTGGTTGGACTCCATGATCCGGTGGGTCCTTTCCAGCCCATTGCTTCTATGATGGGAAAAGGTTTGGGAGTCCCTGCTGGTGTCCCCATCACTCCTCACTGTCCCCGCAGGTGAGACAGGGTTGCTGATCGCCCCTGTGACCCCCCGGACCCCGTTCCTGGGCTACGCTGGCAGCCGGGAGCTGTCGGAGCAGAAGCTGCTGCGAGGGGTCTTCGCCGAGGGGGACACCTACTTCAGCACCGGAGACCTGATGGAGCAGGACGCAGCTCAGTTCGTCCGCTTCCGCGACCGCACGGGGGACACCTACAGGTCCCCACTGATGGGGTCACCCCCACGTCTGCCCTGCCCCACAGGGACAGCGCAGCAGCCCCCCAGCTCCATCAGTTGTGTGGCTGGGGGGGAGCTCAGCCCCATCCTGCTCATCCCTGTCGTCCCTCTCCCAGGTGGAAAGGTGAGAATGTGGCCACCACAGAGGTGGCCGAAGTCCTGATGGCCCACGAGTCCCTACAAGAAGCCACGGTCTACGGCGTCACTGTGCCAGGTACTGATGCCCGTCCCACCCCCTCAATGGTGTTGTTGCCCCCGACCAGCCCATCGGTGCTCCCCAAGCTCTGTCTTTGCCCCCAGGACACGAGGGTCGTGCGGGGATGGCAGCTCTGGTTCTGCGCCCTGGCTGCCACCTGGATGGTGTCGCGATCTATCGGCACGTGGAGCAGCTCCTGCCACCCTACGCCTGGCCCCGGTTCCTCCGCCTGCAGGTACCCACAGCGAGTTTGTGGGTGACACTGAGCTGGGTGGGAGCTGGATCTGCTGGAGGGTCGGGAGGCTCCGAAGGGATCTGACCAGGCTGGATCCATGGGCTGAGACCAACGGCAGGAGGGTTAACGAGGCCAAATGGCAGCTCCTGCACTTGGGGCACAACAACCCTGAGCAGCTCCAGACTAGGAGAAGTCTGGCTGGAAAGTGCCTGGAGGAGAAGGACCTGGGGGGGTTGGTTGGAGAGGAGCAGCAGGGGCCCAGGTGGCCAAGAAGGCCAAGGGCAGCTTGGCTTGGATCATCCCCAGCATGGCCAGCAGGGCCAGGGAGGTTCTTCTCCCTCTGGACTCGGCACTGGGATGACGACTCCTCGAATCCTGGGGTCATTTGTGGGCCCCTCCCCACAAGAAGGATGTTGAGGCTGTGGAGCGAGTGCAGAGAAGAGCAAGGAAGCTGGTGAAGGGGCTGGAGAAGAAGAGGAGCGTCTGAGAGAGCTGGGGGGGGGGTTATCCTGGAGAAGAGGAGGCTGAGGGGAGACCTCATTGCTCTCTGGGACTCCCTGAGAGGTTGTGGAGAGGAGGGAGCTGGGCTTTTCTCCAAGTGATGGGACAGGCCGAGAGGGAATGGCTTCAAGCTCCACCAGGGGAGATTTAGGCTGGAGATTAGGAGGAAGTTTTTCACAGAAAGGGTGATTGATCAGTGTGAGAGGCTGCCCAGGGAGGAGGTTGATTCCCCTTCCCTGGAGGGGTTTAAGGGACGGGTGGACAAGGTGCTGAGGGACATGGGTTAGTGATTGGTGGGAATGGTTGGACTCCATGATCCGGCGGGTCTTTTCCAACCTGGTGATTCTGTGATGCTGCTGGGCTGAGCTGGGAGTACCCAGGGATCCGAGGTGCCCTGGGAGGTCTCCCCAGCCCATCCTGTCCTTCCAGGAGCACCTGGCAATGACAGAGACCTTCAAGCAGCAGAAGGTGCGTCTGGCTCAGGAGGGCTTCGATCCGGCTCGTGTCCCCGATCCGCTCTTCCTGCTGGATGAAAGCACCAAAGCCTACGTGCCCCTCAGCCCTTCTCTCTGCCAGAGTGTCCTGGATGGGAACCTCCGCATTTAGACCTCACCGGGACACCCCGAGCTCACGGGTGTCCTGGTCCTGGGTGCCCCAAGCGCCCTGCGTCCGTCCCACCAGCAGCAGGTGCCCCATGGGGTCCTTCACATCCGTCCCGTGACCCCACGTATCCGTCCTGCCATCCCTGGGGTCCCCACGTCTGTCCTGATGGTCCCTGCGTCTGTCCCACCCCAACAGCTCCCTCTGTCTTTCCTGCCACCACTTGGTCCCCCACATCCACCCTGCTTCCTATGTCCGTCCTGTAGTCCCCGAGTTCCCTGTATCCATCCTGAAAAGTCTCTTCATCTGTCTTCTCATCCTTGGCTGCTCCATGTCCATCCTGCAGGTCCCTGTGTCTGTCCTGTATGTCCGCATGTCCATCCTGCCCTCCCTGGCTCCTCCAAGTCCATCCTGCAGGTCCCTGTGTCTGTCCTGTATGTCCACATATCCATCCTGCAGGTCTCTGTGTCCGTCCTGTATGTCTGCATGTCTGTCCTGCCCTCCCTGGCTCCTCCACATCCATCCTGGAGGTCCCTCTGTCCGTCTTGTGTGTCTGCATGTCCATCCTGCAGGTCCCTGCATCCATCCTGTCACCCCCAAGTCCCCAGTATCCATCCTGAAGCTCCCTGCGTCCACCCTGTGGTCCCTGTCTCCTCCACATCTGTCCTGCAAGTCCCCATGTCCCTCCTGCCATCCCCTGGCTCCCCGTGTCCCTCCTGCCACCCGTGGGTGTCCACGTCCATCCCCAAGGTCCCTGTGTCTGTCCTCACATCCCATAGGTCCCCATCTCCATCCTGCCATCCTGGATCCCCCACATCCATGATGTGGGTCTCCCCTTCATCCATCCCTCTGGTCCCCTTGTCCCCACGCACATGGGGCTCATGTCCCCCTCCCCACCCATGGGGCACCCACCCCTCTCCTTGGCCGACGGTGCCTTCCCTGCTCTTTATACGTACAAACACTCTTTTTATTTTGGGTCTTTTTTTTAGCAAATAAACTCTTTTTGTAGCAAGTTTTGTCACTGGAGGACTGGGGTGGGGGGGGGGTGGGGGGTGGGTGTCACCACAAAGGGCTTGGGGGGAGGGTGGGGGGCACCCGATGCCACCATCCCCACCTTCCCCGCTGTCTGCAGTTCTTGGAGAGGACAGGGATGAGGAGGGGGAGGGGACATGGGAGCTTGGGGAGCAACCACTTAGGGTTTGGCTGTTGGTTTGTGGGTCTCCATCTCCATTTTGGGGTCCCGCACCCCAAACGCATCACAGCAGCCGCAGCCGAAGTTATAAACCGTTTCTTTCTTTATTAAACAGAGCTCTCTCGCGCGAGAAATGTTACAAAGGTTGGTCTTTTTTTTTTTTCCTGTTGATTTTTTGGGTTGTTTGGTTTGGTTTTTTTTGTTTGTTTTTTTTTTAAATTTTCTCCAAAAATATTAGCTCCGTGTTCTCTCTCTCTCTCTCTCTCGCTTCTCTTGCTCTTCTCTCTCTTCTCTTCTCTTGCTGCTTCCCCAATGGATTCTGGGGAGAAAGGAGCTGTGGGGCCAGAGGAGGTGATTAGGGGGGACAAGGGGGTCCCCTCTGGGGATCTGGGGGGGTCAGATCCTGCATCCAGGGGGAAAAGGGGAACCTGTGTTCACCCTCCTCCTCCTCATCCTCCTCAAAGCAGCTTTCGTGTCGCTTCGCTGTGAATTGAGCCTTAAATCCTGCAAAATGGGTGCAAAGGGCTGGAATTCAGGCCAAAAAGCCAACACTCTGGGGACGAAACCCCCGAAAAACACAACCAAAACACCACCAGGGAGGCTGGAAGTGGGTCTAAAACCCTGCCCCTTTGATAAAAAGTCCCAAATTGGCCTCAAATTGTGTTAATCGAGACTGAAATCATGGAAATAAGGACCAAAATGCTGCAAACTGCTGCCAGAAATCGCAGAACCTGCAAACCTGAAACCTGTAAATTGGAGCCAAATCCTGCAGGTTGGGCCTGAAATCCTGCAAATCTGACCTGAAATTGTGCGAATTTGGCCTGAAGTCCTGCAAATCAGGCAAAAATCCTGTCAATTTGGGCTGGAATCCTACAGATTTGAGCTGAAATCCCAGAAAAATCAGCCTCCAGTTTAAATAGCCTCTAATTAGGGCCTGAAATCACAGAAAGTGGAGCTAAAGTCTTCTGAATTTGGCCTGAAATCCTGCAAATTTGGCCTAAAAGCCTGTAAATTAGGATTGAAATCCTACCAACTAGGGGGAAACCCCCTTAGGCTGGGACTGAAATCCCATAAAATTGGTCTAAAATCCCAATTTGGCCTAAAATCCCTCAAATTAGGCCTCAGGGCCTGCACAGTTTGGCCTAAAAACCTACAAGTTGAGGCTGAAATCCTTGAAATTTCTGTCAACAATTCCACAAATTTGGGCTGAGAGCCTAAAAATTGGTCCTAAAATGCTGCCAACGGAGGAAAAAAAAATCCTCCAAACAGGCTGAAACTCTCAGAAGTGGAAAAGAACTGCAAACAGGAGGGAAAATTCTGCAAATTTGGCCTAAAATCCTAACAATGGAGTGAAAAATCCTCCAAATTGTGGCTGAAATCCCCAAATTGGGTCTGAACTCCTGCAAATAGGTACGAAAACCCTGGAAATTTGGATTGAAGGCGCAGAAACAGGGCTTCAAATTCTTCAAACGGGGCTTAAATCCTTCAAAATCAGCTTGAAATCTTTCGAATTTCAGCCTAAAAGCCTTCAAAATCCCCAAACTGGGCCCAAAAACCTGTAAATTCAGATTGAAAGTGCAGAATCAGGCCTTAAAATCCTCTAAATGGGGCTTAAAATCCTTCCAATTCAGCTCAAAATCCCCAAATTGGGTCTGAACTCCTGCAATTAGGTAGGAAAAAATCTGGAAATTTGGATCAAAGTTGCAGAAACAGGGCTTAAAATCCTCTAAATAGGGATTAAAATCCTTCAAATTCAGCTTGAAATCCCCAAATTGGGACTGAACTCCCTCAAATAGGTACAAAAAAACCTGTAAATTCAGATTGAAGGCCCAGAAATTGGGCCTAAAATCCTTCAAATGGTGCCCAATGGAGCAAAAATCCTCCAATCTGAGGCTGAAATCCTCAAATTGGGTCTGAACTCCTGCAAATAGGTATGAAAATCATCTAAATTTCGATTGAAGATGCAGACACTGGGCTTAAATCCTTCAAAATCAGCTTAAAATCTTTCGAATTTCAGCCTAAAATACTTCTAAATCCCCAAACTCAGTTCAAAAACCTGGAAATTCGGATTGACGGTGCAGAAACAGGGCTTCAAAACCTCCAAACGGTATAAAATCCTTCCAATTCAGCTTGAAATCCCCAAACTGGGTCTGAACTCCCTCAAATAGGTACCAAAAACCTGTACATTTGTATCGAAGGCCCAGAAATTGGGCCTAAAATCCTCCAAATGGTGCCTGGATCCTGCCAATGGAGCAAAAATCCTCCAATCTGAGGCTGAAATCCCCAAACTGGGACTGAACTCCCTCAAATAGATACCAAAATTATGTAAATTCAGATTGAAGGCGCAGAAACAGGCCTTAAATCCTTCAAATTCAGCTTTAAGTCTTTCGAATTTCAGCCTAAAAGCCTTCTAAATCCCCAAACTGGAACTGAACTCCCTCAAATATGTACCAAAAACCTGTACATTTGTATTGAAGGCCCAGAAACTGGGCCTAAAATCCTCCAAATGGTGGCCAATGGAGCAAAAATCCTCCAGTCTGAGGCTGAAATCCCCAAACTGGGACTGAACTCCTGCAATTAGGTCCGAAAAACCAGTAAATTCGGATTGAAGGTGCAGAAACGGGGCTTCAAATTCTCCAAATGGGGTTTAAATACTTCAAAATCAGCTTAAAATCCTCCAAACTGAAGCTGAAATTCCCAAACTGGGTCTGAACTCCTGCAATTAGATACCAAAATCATGTAAATTCGGATCAAAGGTGCAGAAACAGGGCTTAAAATCCTCTAAATGGGGCTTAAAATCCTTCAAATTCAGCTTGAAATCCCCAAATTGGGACTGAACTCCCTCAAATAGGTACAAAAAAACCTGTAAATTCAGATTGAAGGCCCAGAAATTGGGCCTAAAATCCTTCAAATGGTGCCCAATGGAGCAAAAATCCTCCAATCTGAGGCTGAAATCCCCAAATTGGGTCTGAACTCCTGCAAATAGGTATGAAAATCATCTAAATTTCGATTGAAGATGCAGACACTGGGCTTAAATCCTTAAAAAT
This sequence comes from Coccyzus lansbergi, assembly GCA_033558105.1. Taxonomy (NCBI): domain Eukaryota; kingdom Metazoa; phylum Chordata; class Aves; order Cuculiformes; family Coccyzidae; genus Coccyzus; species Coccyzus lansbergi. Next base: position 25,189 of record JAUMJK010002423.1, read on the forward strand.
CAGCTTAAAATCTTTCGAATTTCAGCCTAAATTACTTCTAAATCCCCAAACTCAGTCCAAAAACCTGGAAATTTGGATTGAAGGTGCAGAACCAGGCCCTAAAATCCTCTAAATGGGGCTTAGAATCCTTCAAATTCAGCTTGAAATCCCCAAATTGTGACTGAACTCCCTCAAATAGGTACAAAAAAACCTGTAAATTCAGATCAGAGGCCCAGAAATTTGGCCTAAAATCCTCCAAATGGTGCCTGGATCCTGCCAATGGAGCAAAAATCCTCCAATCTGAGGCTGAAATTCCCAAATTGGGACTGAACTCCTGCAATTACGTACGAAAAGTCTGGAAATTTGGAACGAAGATGCAGAAACAGGGCTTAAAATTCTCTAAATGGGGCTTAAATCCTTCAAAATCAGCTTAAAATCTTTCGAATTTCAGCCTAAAATACTTCTAAATCTCCAAACTTGGCCCAAACCCCTGTGAATTTGTATTGAAGGTGCAGAAACAGGCCCTAAAATCCTCTAAATGTGGCTTAAATCCTTCAAAATCAGCTTAAAATCCTTCAGAGTGAGGTTGAAATCCCCAAACTGGGACCGAACTCCCTCAAAGAGATACCAAAATCCTGTAAATCCAGATTGAAGGCCCTAAAATTCCCCAAATGGAGCAGAAATCCTTCAAATTTCAGCCTAAAAATCCTTCTAAATCCCCAAACTGGGCCTGAACTCCTGCAAATAGGTACGAAAATCATGTAAATTCAGATTTAAGGCGCAGAAACAGGGCCTAAAATCCTTCAAAATCAGCTTAAAATCTTTCGAATTTCAGCCTAAAATCCTTCTAAATCCCCAAACTGGGTCTGAACTCCTGCAAACAGGTATGAAAATCATGTAAATTCAGATTGAAGGTGCAGAAACAGGCCCTAAAATTCTCCAAATGGGGCTTAAATCCTTCAAAATCAGCTTTAAATCTTTCGAATTTCAGCCTAAAATCCTTCTAAATCCCCCAACTGGGTCTGAACTCCTGTAAATAGGTACAAAAATCATGTAAATTCAGATTGAAGGCGCAGAAACAGAACTTAAAGTTCTCCAAATGGGGCTTAAAATCCTTCCAATTCAGCTTGAAATCCCCAAACTGGGCCCGAACTCCCGCAATTAAGTACAAAAACCTATAAATTCAGATTAAAGGCGCAGAAACTGGGCTTGAAAGCCTTCAAAATCAGCTTAAAAATCTTTCAAATTTCAGCCTAAAGTCCTTCTAAATCCCCAAACTGGGCCTGAACCGCCTCAAATAGCTACAAAAAAAATCTTCTAAATTCAGATTAAAGTCGCAGAAAGAGGGCTTCAAATCCTCCAATCGGGGCTTTAAATCCTTCCAATTCAGCTTCCAGTCCATCCAATTCATCTCCCGAATCCTTCCAAACCAACCCAGGGCTGTCCGTGTGGTGCTGGGGAAGGGGGGGGGGGTCCCCACGTTCCGGGGGGGTGTCCCCATATTCCGGGGGGGAGGGGAGGGGGTAGGAAGAGGCGCAGACGGGGTTGTTATAGATGTATATTGTATATATGCCAATGCAATAATAAAAACAGTGCAAATACAGGTACAATTTATATAATACTCGCCCCCCCAACCCCCCACCCCCT